>JAADXF010000028.1:0-76242 GCA_023337575.1 Pythium chondricola
ACCCCGGCGCAACTGGGGTGGCTTGTCCGCTAGACCAGCGAAACGTGTAACTTACAACCGGTTGGTATATCTTTCATATTTTTGCTCTGTCGATGGTATAATATTCATATTTAGTTGCAACATTTTTCCGCTTTGGGTCAATTGGTATAATTTCTACATTTTTTAAAGTTTGGGTATAATTTTTACATTTTGTTTTGGAATTGGTAGAAATTTCACTCGTTCCCAAACTCATAGATATTTGACCGAACTGGTGGAGATGCTCTTATACATCATGTTTTTCATAAAAGATTCAGTATTGATAACATAAAAAGACTCGAGGTTAGCAACGAATTTTTCCGCAAGAGATCCCTTTCGCAGAGTGATAGGGACATAACTAAAAATAGACCGACATCACTAGACTCAAAATCAAAATACAGAGAGGGTCTCTTGTTGTCATTTTTGCGTCTTTGGCGTGTCAACCTCAGAAAATAAAGATAAAAAATCCCGCACTGTTGCATATGGTTTAGTGTGGATAAAACATGCTGTATTATACAACATGGGGGGCTATGTTGTATTATACAACATGTGGTATTGGAGCCGTTAATATTTTTTCGGAACCAATGGCGTCCATGTGTTGTACCTTTTATGCACCTGTGCTGACTAAATCTTGCTCTAGCTTCGCTGGTTGCGAGGGGGCCAGGAGCGATCCCTACCGCGTTGCACCTACCCTCACCCAGTACTGCTTAGAGCTGTGGCTTCCGAGTGTGGAGCTCGCGATCTTGAGGCGACCATGTTTCATGTTTTCGAACTTAAGCGAACTGATTCGCTGAATTGACTTTAAATTAGTATATTGGGCTTAGGTAACTTTATTAAGTGATATTTGATACATGGACAGAATCACCGAACGTAAACGACCAGTTTCTGATCCCTAAATCGACACCTAAGAAAACTTTCAACAACTCAGCACCGGCAAACCGAATGCAGAATCTGAAAAATGCTTCGAAAAGCTCATTTTCCCCGCTTTCCAGCCATGCTCTCAAAACACGCTAAATCATCGTTGCGACAAAGCTATGGTTTTTCAAAAGTGGCGGACAAAATTTTGTCGACCAGTTTTTGGTCCGTTTTTCATTTGATTTTTATATGGTCTGCTTGGGTTTTTGATGGGTTTTTCGAAGAACCATCTGTTTTTAGCAATTTTAACCAATCAACTTCCGTATTTACAATGTACCAACAACTGGTCGGGGGATCAAAAACTGGTCGTTTACGTTACCATATTTTTTTCAAAAAAACCACCACTCACTACCTCAGTGACTGAGTTACAGTGTGTAGGTCGTTTGGACAGCAACTTGGTGTTTACAGTTTACTGGCCTCATCTGACCCCACCACCAGTGAGTGCACAGTAGGTTCGAAATAGGTGATGATGATAGTGTGTTCGAAATCTTGATTTTTCTTCGAGAAACGGTGGGGTGGAGGGGAGAGCCATGGCCATGGTCTCCCCTCGTGAGACCATTGCGAGAGTCGCATACTACTAGCAATTCCTCCCGCCACCGAACTAATGGACACCTCATGCCTGCTGGCACGCGCCCAGCTCCGGGTGCTCAGCTACGATTTCAATGACGACTTTGACTGGGACTATGTATCGCCCGGTGGTCTCGGCAGCGAAGAGGCTCTCACGATCGCGACCAAGTGGTCCGAGAAGCTCCAAGGCCACGTCGGATTCACCACCGATTGCATCGAAGTGAGACTCGGTTGTGGGTCAAAAACGAAAGCGTGGAGACCCCTCTCGCTGCGAGAGAAGCGGTGATTGTCTGGCGCGCGCTTGCCGCGTGCGCTGGCTTCACGACCACGGAGAAGCCGACCTTCTGGAAGCGGTTGTTCAACGATTTCCTCATGCCTCTCTGCGAGTGCGGAGACACCGCTCGGTATGCTCCGTTCGCTCGCATCACCGACAAGGACCGAGTGCCTTGCTTCAGTCGCATCAAGCTCAACGTATCAACCTCGGCCGACTACGACGTCGTGCAGACGTGCGTGTCAGCGTTCACTGGTGTCAATGGTGAAAGTATCGGTGCCGAGGTGATTCGGGATCTCCAGCGCCTTGCTTCCATCGCTGGTCCACGTTGTTCTGTCCAGCCTGCGGTGCATGTCTCGATGAAGTTGGACCTTCACAAGATGGAGGGGAGCAAGGTGAATGGTCTCATCCGCTCGATCAATCAGCACAAGGGCGATACACAAGACCAGATCATTCCATCGTTCTGTCTGGTCAGCATCGACGCCATTGATCACTGCGATGGAGCTCACTGCACGGACTGTGCTTCGTGCCTAGAGTATGGCCGCCAGATCGAGACGTTACTCGAGAAGCGAGAATTGGCGATTGATGACACGACCGATCTCGTATCCAAGCAGCGGTTCTCATTGTGGCTGCGCGATGCGCTGCGACTGAACGAGAAGATCTCCGGCGGTATTCGAGAGTTGTGCTTCATGCATCCTCATCGGATGAGTGCATACCTGTCCGCGGTCCCACACGCACGATCGCTCACGACCTTGAAGACGCCAGTGGGAGGCACGAAGAAGGCAGACGCTGCCTGGCTCGGGTACGCTCTGTTTTATCCTGATTCATCCAGCTCAACGTGGATGAACCTGATCCTGTCGACGCAGGATCCCGTGACAGAAGAGTTCGTGGACATGCTGCGTCTCATGGCAAAACGAAACAATCTCACCGTCGCCCTAGGCATCCACGATCCGAGAGATGCAGTGAGCGCATACTACCGAGCCGTATTGAGGAAGCAAGCACCGATCTTCTGTAAACCGAGCCGTTTCTCGCCGACGATCACCTTCCTGAGTCAGCCGCTGGCGTTGGACGCGTGTTTGTCGTCGACCGACCGAGGGTTGCTGCCCGAGTGGATACTGGTTATCGTACCAGGTTACGGTGAGGCGTGGGCACGCGATACCGACATCGAATCGATCGAGGTGCGGCAGCCAGGAACATCATTCCTCTCCTCCCTGGCTTTCGTCGGCGAAGACATCGCGTCGTTCGACAAGGTGAACGATGATGCGTGCACTGCACCTCTCATGACCACAACACTAGAGTTGATTGGTAGCAGTCTTCGGTCACTCGATCTCACGGGCCGCCAAGGAGGAGACCTTGAAGCCACGTTGCAGCATCTAGCGGTACTATGTCCATCGCTCCGTGGTCTCCGTCTCGATGATCGTGACAGTTCTGTTCCGCTTCATGGCTTCGAGCTCCCTCTGACTTTGGAGACACTTGACTTCAGCTTCGCGAAGGGCAAGTTGGTGTTTGCCGACTCAGCGCTGTGTGATCTGCATCTGCTTCGCTCCATTTCTGTGAGGCCGTCGTCTGACTGCGCAGTCGATTCGCGCCGCCCTCCGTCCAAGTCTGACCTGGACACTTTCATCTACCCATTGCTACGTCGCCTGCCCGGGCTGCAGCGATTCCAATGGATGGGCGCAGAGGACGAAGGCTTCCTGCATGACCTCGAGTACCCCATGCGACGCTTCGTCAACCGAGCCGTGCTCTCGGAACTCGTGGCGGGTCGAGAGGACGTCGCGGTTCTGCCGAACACGGAGGCAATCGTCGCGTGGCTGAGCGTCGCTCGGCGATCCGCGGGCCGCAACGTCGTGGGCAAGCTGAACAAGGACGTGCTCAAAAACGTCGCGAGCTTTGCACGCTCGTTAGTCAGGCGCGAGGTGTGGATCCAGGGCCAGCAGAGCAGCAGCGACAGCAACGTGCGCCTCGATGTCGGCTTCATAGGCTACTCCTGATAGGACTTCAACTTGGACAGAAATAATATAGTAATTAGTCATGAAAATTCTGTTAATTGCACAATTGGTCGTTTTCACGCTCCATTACTACGGATACGGACTACTCCCAATAGAAGCCTGTTCATGGAAACTGACTGTGGTGTGAGATGATTTTTGTGAGCTCTTGAGGACAGCATTGCACCGAAGAGATGTGTGGGGTATTCGCGCTGCTGGCGACGGCGCTCGTGCTCACAGTCGTGCTGTACGCAAGCCAGCCGGACGCGCCGTCCGCCGTGGTCACGCTCTCGAGCGGCGGGCTCAGCGACGCGAGCCATGGGCTCGGCTGCGAGATCAAAAACTTGGACGAACTCCGCAAGAGCGCGATCGTGTACACGTGGGTGAACGGCACGGAGCGCTGCTACAACAAGCGCCGCGAGGCCGCGGGGCTTCCCCCCGGTGGATCTTCACGTGATAAAGAGATGGGGGAGCTCAAGTACTCGTTGCGGTCGCTGCTCAAGTTTGCTCCGTGGCTTGAAGGCCCGATCTACATCGTCACGCCGGGCCAGATCCCCGACTGGCTGGACGTGTCGAACCCGCGTATCCGCATCGTGGACCAGGACGATCTACTGCCCAAGGACAAAGTAGCACTGCCGAATTTCGATACCAATGTGATCGAACAGTACCTGCACAAGATCCCAGGGCTCACCGACATTTTCATCCACATGAACGACGACTACTTGTTCGTCAAGCCCGTCACGCCCCACCGCTTCTTCACGTGCGACGGCGGCATCCGTTTCTTCACCGAGATCAACCATATTCGCCACGTCAAGGGTACCAAGTCGAACGCGTGGCTCGCCAGTGTGCGCAACACGATCGAGCTCACGGATCGAACCTACGGCGGCGAGCACGTGTACAACTTCCTCAAGCACGCGCCGTTCGTGTACAGCCGCCGCGCGTTCGAGTCGATCCACGACAAGTTTGGCAAAGAGCTAGATGACACAGTGGGCCATCAGGTGCGCCATCATCAAGACCTCAACATGCCGCTGCTCCACCACGTGTTCATGCACGAAGAAGGCGCCCAACGACTCCATCTTCCGATCCAGTTTAACCCGCTGGTCGAGTGCGACGACTGGCTGCTCGTGCGCATCACCGACAACGACTACGTGGACCTGGAGAAGCAGTTCCAGACCACGCTGGAAGGCAAAGGCTCACAGGTGCTACTGGCACTCAACGACGAGTACAAGGAGCCAACCACGGCGCAACTGGTCGGACGATTTTACCAGGCACTGCTGCCCGACCGCGAGTTCTTTGAGCTGCCCGAAGGCCAGCACTTGAGCATCGTGAGCAACTACCACGGCCCCGACTGCGCGCACGACCCGAACGTGATCCCGCTGCCCAGTGAATCGTACAGTTCGCTGCGCCAGCGGCTCTCAGCACGTGTACCCAAGCGGCAGCGCGTGTCGGCGTACGAGATCTACTTTGAGAACACGGCGGCCACGTCCACGTCCAACTCGGGGCTCATCGCGAACGTTGGCTACGCGATCGGACTCGTGGTGGCCATCGTGGCCTCGGTGTTTATCTTCCGCCGCGTGAACGAGGACCTGCTCGCCCCGCACTCACTCACTAAGACTACCTGATCCAAGTAGGGTACTATGTAGTACTAGCAATGCACCAGTGTGTTTCGTGTCGTTCGGGTGGGTAAAACAAAGCATCCGTGGCGGTGGATGTGGCGAGGCTCTACTACTTCTGTATTGAAATATGGTCGGTTGAACAACCTCTCCCTCTCTCATCTCTCGTGGACACTGGGGGGACGAGGGCGAGAGGCTAGGCTAGCTGGATGGACGATGCACACTGGGGACGACTCTAGCGACCTCAGACCTTGTCGTAGGCCGAGGCCAAGGCCGCGCCCTTGGGCGACTTCTTGCGCAGCACCACGAGGTAAAACACGTACACGATCATCGCGCCGAGCCCCATGCCCATGCCCTTGAGCATCGACGTGACAAACGCCACCCACCGCAGCTCGCGGTACGCGACGACCTGGAACTTTTGCGATTCCTCCACGCGGCGCGGGAACGGCGAGAGGATGGTCTCGTCGACTTCGCACGAGCTGGGCTTGCGGATCGTAAGTGCGTGGGGCTGTGCCCCTGGCGCGAGCTCGTACTCGCTGCGCTCGGGCAGAAACGTGTCCAGGAAGTCGATCGCGGTGTCGGCCACTTTCATGTCGGTGTACTCGTCGTTCAACGCGATGATCTTGTAGGGCGAGGAGCCATCGAGGATCTTGCCAAAGATGTTTTTGAGGTCGGCGTTGTTGTCGTTCTGCATGAGCACGAGCTTGTACCCTTGCATGTCTTCCTGCGGGGGCGAGTAGATCGGGATGCCCAGTTCCTGGCTACCTTGGCTCATCATGTAGTAGTGGTGGAGCAGCGGCATGTTCATGTCGGGCTTGCCGCGGAACTTGGACTTGAGCGTGGCGTAGAGCGGTCGGTCAAAAATCTGGTGGACGCGCTCGAACGCCTTGCGGCTGTAGATGAACGGCGCGTGCTTGATGTAGTGGCGGTCCTGCTTGCCCCAGCGCAAGTCCATCTCCTGCTGCGTGTTGAGCACGGACGAGATCCAAATGCCTTTTTTCGGGGTCGGTGGCGTGTGCGAGATGAGTCCGTTCTCGTGAAGCAAGCGGATGCCGCCGTCGCACGTGAAGAAGTCGTGCGGCGCGATGGGCTTGGTGAAGATGTAGTCGTCGTTCACCTGCATGTAAATGTCCGAGAGGCCCGGAATCTGATACAGAAATTGCTCGATCACGTGCGTGTTGAACGTGGGCAGGAACGGCTTGGCGTAGTCCGGGAAGAGGTCGTCCTGGTTGATCACTTTGATGCGTGGGTTGGTGAGGTCGACCCAGTGCGGAATGTGGCCAGGCGAGACGATAAAGATCGGACCCGTGTGCCACGAGACAAACTTTTTGAACGAGCGGATCGAGTACTTGAGCTCTCCGATCTCGCGGTCCCGGGAGCCGCCCACGGCGTGCTTGCCCCCGTGCTGCATGCGCATGTCGCGGTAGCACGGCTGGCTGCCGTTGACCCACGTGTACACGATCGACATGCGGCGCAGCTGGTCAAAGTTCTTGATCTTGCACTTGCCCGGGAAGAGCGTGTCGAATTCCTGGTCCGCGAGCTGCTCCGCCTCCGTGTCGGTGAGTGACGTGTACGTGTGGCCCGAGGGCATCGCGCTGAGCAGGTACGCCACGAGCACCCACGCGCCGACCGCGGCGGCCAGGATGGCAGGCAGGTTGCGCCGCTGGCTCAGCGCCATGCGCATGCGCACGACCGCGGAGGACTGCATCGTGGTGCAGGTGCTTTGTGGAGGGGCAAAGAGTGGTTTAAGTGCGTGTGTGCGTGTGCGTCTGTCGTGGAGCTGCGCGCGGCGCTGATGATCGGGCGCGTGACGGGGCTGATTCTTAGGCGGTGGTTACCATTGCGACCAGCGTGTATCTTGGGGTTACAACTCACGTAACCAACCTGAATAGAACGCGGTCGAGTTCAACAAGCGGCGGCTCGGTTTTAGGAGGAGGAGTCAGAACCCCTAAACCCCGTGGGTTCCGCCAAAAAAAGGGTAACCCTTCGAGAACAACAAGGGTACAGTACACCACCTGGTTACGCCGCGCTACTCCCCCTGTCAGTTTCGATACCTCGTATTATGTCGCTCTTCCGCACCATATACCAGGCTCACTTCGTTCCTGCAACATACTGCCACCATCACATCGTGGGTGTGCTTGTTGCTTGGTACAGTACCGCGTCGAGCCGTCAACGTGCCGCCACTCGCCGTTCGCGCGCTGCCTTCTTTTCCACAGTAAGAGCTGCCGGTGCGCGCAGATCTCTTGTCCTGAGTGAATCGACACGCGTCACATATCCACCGACTAGATCCATCCAGTATGGCGGACGAATGGCCCACCGTCGCGAGCGAATACCAGGTGATCGAGCAGATCGGCCAGGTACTGTCGACGATGCGTGTCTTCCCTTGTGATCTCTTTAACGGGACAGCGATGCTCATACATGCGTGGACGATGGGGTACGCCTCGGTGTATATGGTTGTAACCACAGGGCGCGTTCGCCAAAGTGTGGAAGGCGTTCTGTATCCCCAAGAACACGCACGTCGCGATCAAGATCATGGACCTCGAAAAGATCACCACCAGCTTTGAGGACATTCGCGTATGTACCGGTAGACCGTCGGCGATCCGCGAGAGTCGCTCTGACCTCTATCTATGTATATATATGTGTATTGTACACACAGGCCGAGGTGCAGACGATGAAGATGACCAACCACCCGAATGTGCTCAAGTGCTACTGCAGCTTTGTGCACAAGGACCAGCTCTGGCTCGTCACGCAGCTCATGAACAAAGGGTCCTGCCTCCACGTCATGAACTGGCTCAAGAAGAAAGGCATGGGCGAAGGCCTCAAGGTGGGGCGACTCCTCCTCCATCCATCCATATGCATACATACTTCAGAAGGCATGCATGACTCACATGCTGTTGGTACTGTACCGATAGGAGGAGTTCATCGCCGTCGTGCTCAATGAGGCGCTCAAGGGGCTGCAGTACT
Organism: Pythium chondricola; assembly: GCA_023337575.1. NCBI lineage: Eukaryota > Oomycota > Peronosporomycetes > Pythiales > Pythiaceae > Pythium > Pythium chondricola. The sequence goes on from JAADXF010000028.1 coordinate 8,331, forward strand.
TCCACGAGAACGGCCAGATCCACCGGTGCGTGGCCAGTCACTGCATCGGGGTGGCCACCGCGCGGTTGTTGACCTGTGTGTGTGTGTGTGTATGCTCGTATAGTGACATCAAGGCGGGCAACATTTTGCTGGACGGCGAGGGCCACGTGGTGATCGCCGACTTTGGTGTGTCCGGGTGGATGATGGAGGGCGGCGACCGGCGGAAGAACCGGCAAACCTTTGTGGGCACGCCGTGCTGGATGGCGCCCGAGGTGATGGAGCAGGTGAAAGGCTACGACTACAAGGCCGACATTTGGTCGCTGGGCATCACGGCGCTCGAGCTGGCCAAGGGCTACGCGCCGTACGCGCGGTACCAGCCGATGAAAGTGCTGCTGCTGACCCTGCAAGAGGACCCACCGTCGCTCAAGACTTACGATGTGCGTGCTGTTGTCGATACGTGGTAAGGTACAGGCAAAGAGTGGGCTGAATTTTTCTTTGATTGCACCCAACAGGACGACGGCAGTGGCCACCAGTTCGGCCGCCACTTCAAGGACATGGTCAAGCTGTGCCTGCAGAAGGAACCGTCCAAGCGGCCGGCGACCTCGGCGCTGTTGAAGCACAGCTTCGTCAAGAAGGCCGGGGACGCGACGTTCTTGGCGCAGACGCTGCTGGCCAAGATCGAGGACATTGGCGAGACCTCGATGACCGCCGGTGAAACCATGCCAGGGTGCGTAACCCATAGCTGCATGGTATCTACAGCATCACGTCTCACTCTCGTCGGTCTGGTTGTTTCAGAACTGGCCCGCTCTTCGCCAAGGGCACCAAGATGCCGATGGGACTGGAGGAGACGGAGAGCACCAAGTACGTCCCAGGCACGACGTGGGTCTTTGATGACGAAGAGGAGGCAACGGCGCCGCCGTCCGGTGACGTGAAAGACCTGATCGATGATTTTGCGAATCAGTTCAACATGGTCACGGGGGGCGAAGAGTTTCGATCGGAGTAGGCAGTTTCCGCCACGCCAGTCAAGTCCTGTCTTCATGCCCTCGCTTTCTCCTTCCCTCCCTATCGTACCAGCCAGCCAAGCCAGCCAGCATCACACCCACCAAGCGAAAATATCTCACTGCTCCCTCCGTTCTCTTCATCTCTGGTGGCTGGGCAGAATAAAGTATAAGGCGCCATGCCTGCGCATGGCAGCAACAAGTCCATTTTGACTGTATATGGGTTCGATCCGTGTTGCGTGTTACTGTGTTACTTACTGTGTGTGTATATGTGCCTTCCCTTGCTACCGGTACTACTTATCCATATCGGCCACGGTCTGTGGTGTGTGTGTGTGTGTACTGTCGTTGGTGTCTGTGCAATAAAACAGTCCGTCCTTCATAAGCTACATGGCTGCCGCGTGCATGGGCTTGGTACTACGCCGCATCAAAAATGCAGAGTCGGTCGATCGATCGATCGGTCGGTCGGTCAGGCGCCTCTGTCTCCTCGTCGTCATCGTCAAACAACTTAACTTGCTTTACACCAGCGCCTCGCCTCGCACGCCCTCGTTCTCGGTCGACTTGTACACCTTGCCCACAGACTTTCGTGTGTACTCGCGCGACACGAGCGCCATCGAGGTGGCCGTGCGAAGCAGTGGCTGCGAGACGGCCCGCACCGGGTACGTGACCAGCCCAAGCACGCTGCACAGCAGCGTCGGCACAAACACGACCACCGAGATCACCAACTTGATGCAGGAAAAGTAGAGGATACGGGACCACACGTTGCCATTGCCGTGGAAGCGGAACATGCCCTTGCCAGCTCCCGTATCCAGTCGATCGAGAACGTACCGGGCATCGGACGACACGGCGCTGCTGTTGGCACGACGGAGCTCCATGTCGGACAGCGCATCCAGCCATCGCACGATCGCACCGGAAGCAGGAGGAAGCACCAGGAACGACACGAGCACAAGCAGACCCAGCGGCACCAAGACGATCGACATCGGGATGCACACGACCGAGTACGCGAACACCTTGGCCCAACTGTGGGACTCGATCGTCGGCTTGGTGGCAACAGCAGCGTCGTCTCGTGCAGCTGCTCGTGCGACCTTCTCTCCGGACGCCACCATCGCGGCCACGGTGACGGCATCGGCTGGAGGGACCTTGGCATTCTTTGGCGAGACGAAGCGGCCGTAGCTGGTTGGGTCCGCCGCACGGTCCTCATCGCCCTCTTCGTCCCATTCATCCTCGCCATGCTCGAGATCGTACTCCGAGTCGTTCGATTCAATGCGGCGCAGGCCTTGCTTTCCTGGATGCGCAGATACCAGCGCTGGATCGACATCGTCGCTTGTCAGTGTGCTGCTGCGTGGGCCGAGCTGGCCCTTGTACATCTTGACCTTCTTCTTCTCTGGCATCGCGTCCATGTTGAGAACGCGATCGTCACCTGGCTCCTCGGCCATGCGGTTGCGCTGGCGAAGCAGCGTGCGCGTGTTGCCAATCTGGAAGCTCATGGACTCTGCGTGGCCAAGGCGCTTGAATGTGTTCTTGTCGGCCGTGTAGAAAATGTCGATCTCGAAAAAGTACAAGAACTCGGAGCTCGCCACGTCCACCTCGGGCTCGCCCGCTGCGCCGTGGCGTCGTTTCTTGGGCAGATCGAACTCAAACTTCCACACATCCGGGTAAAACGTGACGTCAAACTGCACGCCGCTGCCATCGGGCAGCACGCCAAAGTTCTCCACGGCGCCCACGGCACTCAGCGACTGCATGTTCTTGATCTCGGTCAAGTTCAGGAGCGGCTGCACCGACAGCGCCTCGTTCCGAGAAAACGTGCTGTTGCAGCGCGCAAAGAGGAGCAGGCCGGACGGGGAGATGAGCTGGTTGGTCGGGATCGTGACCTGCGCTTTCACGGCGGCGCGGCAGACGCCCTTGCATCGGTGCTGGAGGTTCTCAATGCGGACGCGGTAGTAGTCACCGTGCTCGGGGCAGAATGGGAAGCACTGGATGTTCTTGCGATCGTTTCTCCAGTATTTTTCCAGGAACGGCGTCGCGATGCTGACACGCGCCGGGAACGCGACCGACGAATGCGTCTGCGCGGGCAGCGTTGGTGTTGGCGTTGGCGTTGGCGTTGGCAATGCTTGCGGGTGCGGCATAAAGGCCGCGGCGAGGTCGTCGACATCCATCACCGACGCGAACTCTTCCTTCACGTGCACATCCAAGTGGTCGATCGGATCAAACTCGAGGCTGTGGATCTTCTTGTAGCTTTTGCCACCGTACGGTTGTTGCTGCTGCTGCTGCGGGTGGTGGTACTGGACACTGTGGTTCGTCGGGTGGGTCTGTCCATGGATGTGGAGACCGGTCGGGTCTTGCTCTGCCAGCAGGTACTCGGACAGGTTCTGCCATTCCTCTGGGCTGAAATCCGTGACGGTCGTGGCCGTCGAGTTGACCACGGCATTGCCACTGTTGCCAAAGCTGTTGCTGTGCGTGAACGAGGGCTTCTTGGAGAAGGAGGACGAGCGGTCAATGTCCTTGATGATCTTGTCCAGGTTGCCGTCATTCGAGAACGACTCCATCGTGGCCATGGTGAGGCTGTCTCGCTTGGCGACGGGTTTACCAGTGGCACTTTGCTGTGGCGGCAGCATGGTCATATCATCGAAGATTTGATCCTCCAAGAAGCTGAGCTTGAGCGACGAGATCGACAGGTTGCTGCCTTCGCGGACGCCGATGCTGTCGCTGCTCATGCCGCGCATCAACACGCGGTGGGTGACCATGTCAGCGTCTTCCCCGTCGGTCTCGGAGGCGGGCGGCGGCGATTCCACCTCGGTGGAGCCGCCGTCGGACGCGGCGTCGCACGTGCACTCGTTGCGGAAGTCCGGGAGGCCCAACGGGTTCACGAAGCGGTCGCAGCGGACACAAAAATTGGCGAATTTCGCATACTTATCGGGATAATTGGTCTTGAGGTACTCGTCGTAGGCGCGCGCGGCCTCGTCCGGCGTCTTGCACGTGTTGGTGATGCGCTTGGCGCTGTACTTGGCCCCCCACGACGTCTTGCTGGTCTGCGTCACGCCACGATACTTGGAGGTCTGTGTGGGGGGGCAATTATCATTGTCAAGGTGAGACCTCCGTGTGGCTACCGTAGTGGTGTGCAATTATAATCCATCGAAAGAATCATAAATACCTTGCCCTTGATCATCTTGCCGGCGAACGCCGTGGAGCGGTCGGCGAAGACGCGCTGCTGCTGGGGTGAGAGCGCCGTGAGGTCGTTATCTTCAACGTAGTCGGCGACGACCTCGACGAGCTCGTGGGTGTCGGTGGACTGCAGGAATGACATGTCCGAGTACATTTGTTCGTCCGAGGGCGTGGTGACCGAGTAGTCGGATTCCTCGGAAGTATAGCCGTTCGAGATGCTGAGCGGCGTGCCGTCGTTGGACACCTCGGGTGCGCGCATAATGAAATCTAGTCAACCAAAATATTCACAGCATGAGCACGGTGTCCTGCGTCATCGTGTCCACTTTTCTTTCGTGGAGGAGATGAAAGGGGGGAGGGGAGGGAAGCCGCCTCCTCTCCACGAACGGCAGAAGGCCGAGGAGAACGTACCCTGAAGCAGGTTGGCGCCCGGCACCTCGAGGTCGTCGAGGTGCTCGTCGAGCGCGTCGTACTCGGGCATCGTCGGTAGCGGCGCGTGCATCATGGTGCCCAACTCCTGCGTGATGGTGGCGCAGGTGCGGAAGGAGAAAAATCGACAGTCGGTTTGATAGGGAACATGACCGGATCTCCATGTTGCATGGTTGCGCCTGTTCTTCAGCGTTGGACACCGCAGCCAATCAAATGCGGCCATCTTCCGATGGTATCCAGAGGGGTAGGGTCACTGACCCAAAATCAACTCTTATATCAGTATACTGACGGATTGTGAGGATTTATGTATCGAGGAAGTCTGCAATGAGATAATGTTTTAGTATGTAGTCACACCAGGTGGGAAATTTCGTGCTGATGGGACCGAACCTTCCCTCCTCGATTTATGGTGGCGGAATGCACATCCGATCCCGTTCATTCTCCTGGTCGCGGTCAACCGAGGATCTCTACATAATGGCTGCACTGCTATAATAGTTGATAGGCATATCGTAGGATCCCGGATGGGTTTATGCTTGTTTCACGCTGTGCCGATTGAGATGCGATGGTCAGGCAACCTGCGACCCATGACGTTGTCGTGCAGCTGTTGGAATGTTTCACCCATACACAGACATGCTGTACCGGTACAGTACACTACGGTGAATCAGTTGCATCAGTTCTGATTCATTGACTCAGAGCTGATGCAACTGGTTCACCACAGGGTACTGTACGGTACTGTACCGGTTTGAGTCAGTTTCATAGTACCCCATGGAGGCACCGTTCTTGTGAATGAATCTTCAGGGAGGGATGACCTCCTTCCGCATCTTGGCCCCTCCGACTGCCGTCCTGAAGTCGTGTCATCTTCCAATCGAAATGCAGATCGTGATCAGTTGTTGAGTGACGAAATCGCAGAAGATTCATACCTCTGCAACACAGGATGGGCGACATGCACATCACCAGCGACAAAACATGATGCGAACAGGGTTTTTGCGCTGTTATCATCACGAACCATGGTGGGTTCGTCCGCTTCGTGAGTTCAGTTTCGAGCCATAGCATGTCCCATGCGGGCTCATTTCCATGACGCGCCCAACTGGATTAGAAACTGACCATCATTCCTGTCTGCTGCAACTTTGACCACGCATTTATTGCGCGTTCTCGTGGGATGAGATCGCTTGCGTGCCAAGTCGACGCCGCCATCCACCCCCCATTCCATTTCCAGAAATCTTCGCGACCGTGCGGCGCTCCATTAGGTATTATCCTTCCACCACCACACACACACCGCAGTACTGCTCCAGTTACGTAATGGGGACTCCAGTGAATGGCCACGCGAACGGCGCCGCCAAGCCAGCGCGCGCACCGCTAAAAGTGGACGAGCGCACGCCGCTCAAGGAGTTCACCACCAGTCCGCGCCACCGCCGCGTCCTGGGATGGTACATCAACATGTTCCTGATCAACTTTGTCGAGTTCGCGGCCGAGTCCTCGCGCGGCGTCGTGCTGCCGACACTCTTCCTCTACAATAAGTCACTCGGCGGCGACCTGGCGTTCATGGGCTTGCTCACGTCCATCTTCTCCGTGGGGCGACTCATTTCGTCCACGGTGTTTGGCTGGATGTGCGATCGGTACTCGTTCAAGTTTGTCTACATCGTGTCCTCGTGCATTTGCTTGCTGGGCAACCTCATCTACTTGCTCGCGGATGAACACGTCGCAGACAGCCTCACGGTGCTCGCCGTCAGCCGCTTCCTCGTCGGCTTTGGCGCAGGGAACCGCAGTGTCTGCCGCGCCAACGTCGCCGCATTGACCACCGTGAACCAGCGCCTCAAGTACCTCACGATTCTCGCCACCGTCGTGTTCCTCGGCTACGCGTTGACGCCTGGCATCGGCACTTTTGTTGCCGAGGTGGACATCTTTTTCCTCGGCGTCCACTTCAACAAGTTCACGACGCCAGGCCTCGTGCTGGTCGTGCTCAACCTGCTCACGATCGTGTCCATGTTCACGATCTTCGATACAAACATCAACATCCACGATGGCCCCGCCGAGAGCCCAAGCATTGGCGCGGCGCACAACCCACTGAACGACCCGACCAACCTGCCAGACCGCATCATCGAGATCGGCGCGGCCGTCTTCATCTTCCTCAACTTCAACGCGCGTGGCATCTTGTCCGTGTTCGAGACCGTCAACATCCCGTTGTTCCTCGAAGTCACGGGCAGTGATCCTGCCAGTGTGGATGCCGTCGTGACTGCGTCCAACTTCCAGTTCTACCTCGGCTGCCTCGGCCTCGTGACCTACTTCTCCATCGAATATTTCCGTCACCACGTGACTGACGTGACCTGGGTCCACAGTGGCTTCGTCATGCTCACGATTGGCAACGTGCTCTTGGTGATCGCGCCATCCACGCTGACGTTCCCTCGCTTGATCATCGCGGATCTCTTCGTGTGGAGTATCGGCTGTCCAATTACGACGGCCGTTGTCGTGGCAGCGTTCTCGAAGCTCCTCGGTGGTCGACCGCAGGGCACGCTCATGGGTCTGCTGGGCTCGGCGGCCTCGGTGTCTCGTATCGTGCTTCCTTTGCTCCCAGCGGCGATCCCATCGCTCACCCCAGTGTTTTGGATCAATATTGTGCTGTGCCTCGTGAGCATCGCTAGTCTGTGGTGGTACGCGCGTGTCGTGTACGCGGCCAAGGAGGAACTCGCTCGTGATTTCGAAGCTGGCATGGCCGCCATTGAGTTGCCAAACGATCCGCGATCCCCGCTGTACGCCGAGCCACAAGACTTTGAAGACGACAAGAAGTAGCCGACCCGTTTCTGATGCATTGGCCGCCTCATGGTGCTTACTAGAACCCCTTCTCGATACGACATCTAAACCTAATTGAACCTCTGAAGAACAGTCGTCGCTGGCCCACTGGTCGGTGGAGGGGACTCCTCAGCTTGACGGACGAAGTTCACCAAACTCTTGGTGGCCGGTTTCGTTGGCATGGGCGCGAGCCTCCCGCTGACCGACAAACGTCTTACGGCAGCGCATACACAAGATGTGGAAACCGCTCACGTTCGTGTACTCGTGGTTCTATGTGGAGACAAGAGCGACGGTCAGTGAATGGCGGGGATGGTGTATCAGCACACTCTTTCTACCTGGTGTGCTTCCACGGCGACTTCGCTGGCTCGCTCGACCTTGGCAAAGTCGTTGATCGGGAACAACGTGGCGTCCTTGGATTCCGACGCCGTTTTCGACGGCGACTCCACGACGAGGTCATAATGGATGCCATCGTAGAGCAAGAACATGCGCTGGGTGAACCCTCGGTCTTCTCCGTAGCATAACCGACTCATGCTTGTCACGTCAAACACGACGATTTCCAGCTTGAAGTGCGCCGACAAGATCGACAACTCGATCTCTCCACCCCACGATTGGTCGTCCTGGATCCACGCACAGTATTCGAACACTGGTCGCCCCAAAAACACCTCGTTGTACTCTTGTGGGTTTGCCAGAATCGCATCCTGCACAAGTACTTGCATCAGCCTTTGCCACCAATGAAGGTGCTCAATGTGCGCGTACCTTGATGATCTGGCGCATTGCCTGGCCGCCCCCAGACTTATTCTTTCCCATCGCGTAGCTACAACACATGAGCACTTTCTAGTGAGTACACGCTGCCACGTACCGCACCGTGCGCTGAACAAACCTAATGCTGTTAAAGAGGCAACTGTTGTCCGCCGGCATCACACGGCGGATGAACACGGATACTGGTGCAGCGGGACGCGCTCCCGGTGCCAGCAGCGGCTCCTTGAGCACCAGCACGGATCCCGACCGGACTCCCAGCGATGTCAACATGCTGGACTGCAATCGAGATCAGCGCATGCACATTAAACCACATCTGCACGCAAGTGTTACTCGCGTACGTACTCCGTCGCCTTCGATCTGCTTCGGCGGATACCCCGTCATCACTACAGCAGCATGATCAGCGATCAGCATCCACACTCCTGAGCATCAGTGTACAGAACCATTCGCCACGTACCATGCTGCCCCTCTGGCGGTATCTCGGACTTTTCGAAGATCTGTGCGCGTAGCTCGTCGAGCGTCGTAGCGTCGGGCAAGTTCATCAGCTTGATGGACGCGCCATTGGAGAACGTGACCTTGAAGTTGAGCATCGTGTCTGTGTGTATCTACTGCAGCTGTGAGCGCAGTGTACCGGTATGTGTTGGATGGATGTCCCCTGCTCTATGAGAGTACAAAGCAATCGCCTTGATGAATGCCGTCGGGGAGCTCTTCGTGATGTAGCGTTCTGCACGGAACGACGTCAAGGTTTTCAGAGTGATGGTCCAGATCTACATTAAGTACGTTTCCAAAAGATGCGGACTTAAGACTTCAACTTGCGCTCACTTCGATCGTGAGGCCGGGAGATATAGTACGTAGGTCCAAGAAGCTCTACGCAACGCTAACAATGTGCGATTCCAAGTGGAATGAACTACTGTAGCGTCTACTCACTTGAACGGCCACAAGCTCGTGAGCTTCTTCACGATCCCCTCGTCGCCATCCTTGTCGTCGTCGTTGTCGTCGAATTTGACCTCGCTAGGGTCCAGCTCTGGACTCGCGGCGCCGAGATAGCGGGCATCGAAGTCGCCCATGCCAGGGACGATGAAGCCACTCGAGTCACGACGGGCGTCAAAGGAAGCAGTGACCAGTCGCGCGTCGCCAAAGGTCTGGCAGAAGCTGTCGGCAGCTTCGGGACACGTGACGAGCGTCACCACCGTAATCTTGGCCTCCTCGACGCCTTCTTGGCGGAGCAACTGTCAACAGAAGCAAGACGCATCAGCACCAGCTAGCATACAGATTCAAGCGAGTCTACACGTACATGCATGATCTTGTTCACGCGCTCGATTGCGTTGAAGTTTGGCACGAGCAGCACCACTTCGTATCCATCGAGATCGCTGGGAAGCGCCGCTTTGGCGAGCTTGTAATCGCCCTTCAATGTCTCTTCGATTAGTACTTCGCCGATAGGTGAGTCGTACGGCAGCGCTGCTTGGAGGATGCGGGCCATGCTGTCGTCGAGAGCCACTCGAGATTAAACGCGTTGAAGAAGCAGTTTAGTGATGCACATACGCAACCGTACCTCTTCTGCACTTCCACATTGGTGCTGAGCGTGATGCCGCAGACCTTGACGCCATCCTCGAACACAACACCTTCTGTTTTGTATCCTTGCGGAGTGGTAACTACTGCCTATGCGTAGCCAACACACAGAGAATGGATCACGTTGCGCTTCCAAATACATGGAGTCGACCACGACTTACCTCCTCGTCATTGGGCAATTCTGTCAGCGCCAAATCAATCGACGAACGGATCACGGCGTTCGCGTCATGCACAAAACGAGCTCCTTCGTTCTCACGGTCGCGGACACGTGTCATGCCGAGCTGGATCAGCTCGCTCTCAAAGTCAAGCACGACCACATTTTCGTGCTAATTCATCGAACGAACTCAGCCCACAGTGTTCCGTCGAACACACCACGCGTGAGGTTGCGCAACTCACCTTCGCCTTCCAGAGTTCAAGTCGTATACCCCGTCCAAGCGCTTCGCTACAGATGTCTCGGACCATGAGCTGCCCACTTCGAACACACTTGAAACTCGTGACATTGCAACGTACCCACTCACATACACACGCTGCTCGGCACGCGCATTGAGAGCCCATCCGGCAAGAGGAGCAGAGAGCACAGCGGCGCTGAGGCGCGCATGTCGACGCAGGACTCCGGAGAACATGATGGCGCTTTGCTCGATTCTACGACAGGCGAAAAATCAAAGACGAGTCCTCACGCCACCGATCTACTGCTCATTTTAGACCACCGACTCTCGAACGATGCTTTTTACTGGTCAAAACAGACCACAATATGGCTAGTGCCCCCGGTCCAGTTGAGGTATCATGGTGTGGTCCACATCACGCGCGAAAGGACGTGGGTGTCCTTGCATCACTGACATGGATGCTGTTGACCCAGGATGCTGAAGCGGTTGGTGAAAGAAGCAACGAGTGGCTTCTCCTCCTCAGGGGAGCAGACGTCCAAGCCCGGGAAGAGGACAACAGCGCCCAAGCGAAAGAACTCGTTATCTTCTGGATCGGAAAGCGCACAGAACGCATCACGACGCAAAGGGAAACCAGCGTCGGAAAGCGACAAGGATGTTCGACGGAAACGGGAAGAAACTCCCACAGAAGATGAGTCTACACAGCGCAAGACCAAGGCGAACGATGCGGAGAGTCGCAAGCGCGCGAGCCGCATGAAGCGACAGCCCTTGCTCGACCTCAAACTCATACAGGTTATCCACACTTCCATGCGCGGCAAGAAGAAGAAACGAGCTCGACAGGAACTGCTGGATGCGCTGGCTTCGTACGATGTGGAGGACACTGGCTCTGTGGATGCAGACAAGTTCAAGAAGTGCCTCGCCAAGATCGGCATCAAGTTCAAGCGCAGCGATGACGTGGACGCCGTTGTTCGCTGCTTTACCAAGGGAAACTCGGCTGATAAACAGCAAGACAACCGTGATGAAGATGACGAAAGCAACGCCGACACCAAGTTCAAAAGGACGCTGGTGGACTACGTGGCGTTCATGGACTTTGCCTGCAACGGCAGAGACTCGGAGAAGCTCAGCGCGCTCGCCGAGAAACTGCGACGTGTGATCAAAGCCTACGACGCCAAGCACGACCGCGCGACGTCGATCCCTTTCAACGTTGGCACGGAGCTCAAGAAGCTAGACAAGGCCAAGCGCGGGTGGATCTCCTCGGACCGGTTCACGGATTTCCTGGCGGACCACGAGCGACCGACGCTTCGCGTCAGTGGGAAAGAGATCGACGTCCTGACCGAGCGCTTTAAATACGAGTACGGCAAGGGCGAGCTTGGCATTGACTACGTGCAGTTTGCACGGTGGCTGCAGCCGTCACTGCATGTGAATAAGAAGGAGCTCCATGCACGCGTCAAGAAGCTGATCCAATCAGCCCAGGACGTGGGCGGCTGGGAGCTGGACGAAGTGTTTGAGGCGATGGATGGCAATGGCGATGGCCACGTGAGTGCCGAAGAGCTCAAGCAGGCGCTGGTGGAGATGGGGCTGCCACTCACAGACGCACAGCTCTTTTGCCTCGTGGACGAGTACGACGTGAACGGCGACGACAGGATCGAGTACGACGAGTTTGTGTCTTTGTTTGGCGCCCCCAAGGCCAAGAGGCACAAGCCCACGACGCGTGATACCAAGCGCAAGCAAGAGAATGAGAGTGAGACGGAAGCAGTGACGGCCAAGCGGAAGGCACGCACCAAGACGAATGCACGCAACACATTCAGCTGGGCGATCCACAAGGCGTTTGCACGCAAGCACGCAGCACAAGGACACACGCCGTCGGACGATAAGCGGCCTGGGAAGGCCAAGCAACGGAAACGAGTCGCCAGCTCATCGTCGGATGATGATGACACAGCTACCAAGACAGTGGACAAGAACAGGAAGAAGAAAGAGGAGAGTGAGTCCGAGTCGGACGAGTCCAGCGACCGACCAGCACGGAGGAAGAGGACGGCCAGGGTGAAGAGCAGCAGGCGGCAGCAGCAGTCGGACGACAGCGCGCAGTCCGAGTCGGAGCCAGCTCGCAAGGGGACAACTGCCAGCAAGAAGTCGACCAAACGCAAGCACGTTGAATCGTCCACTGAGTCGGAGCCTGACCATGGGCGTCGTCGCCGCTCCACCTCTCGAGCACGCAAGTCCGACAAGCGCAAGCCACGAACGCGAGGCGAATCCGAAGACGACGATGAAGAGAGTAACAAGCACACAGATCGAGAGCGCAAGAAGGAGAAGAAGAAGAAGGAGAGAAAGCAGCCTGTTAGCACCACGACCGAAGATAGCATGGCAGACACCCAACGGCGACGAGGACGAGAGCATCGGTCGGCGTCTGTTGTGTCTCGCCGGTCACGTCGAGGCTCGGCCACCACCCGAGAACGCGCTGCATCGACGGCACGAGCCAGTCCACGGCGACGGAAGCAGTCACTACAGCCACATCGGAGACAGCGGTCAGTCAGTCGCACGCGAAGCCGAGAATCAGCGACTGGAAGATCGCGACGTAGACGGAACACACGTAGCAAGAGCGCCACCACTCGCCAAGCAGCAACAGAGAGTGAGGAGGACAGCGGGCGATCTGCGAGCGATGCTCAGTCAGGGCTGGACCGTGATCAAGTCCGCCGACTTCAGCGTCAACCTCGACGTCGACGGAAGGAAAACACTCGATCTGGCAAGGATTCATCGACAGAGGATCTACCAAGCCACGAAGACGATGAAACCGAGGAAGAGGAGACGACGCCATCCGATTGTGAGTACGCCAAGTGCCTGAGGAAGTCGCTACGACGAGCGTTCGACTTTTTCGATCTCGACCACAGCGCCACGATCGACAAGCGAGAGCTCGGCCACGTGTTGCGAGCGCTGGGCCACGAGTTCTCGTCCCAGCAGCTGGACCGCGACATGCGCCGGGCCGATTTGGACCGCAACAATGCGCTCGACTTTCACGAGTTTGTGCGCTTCGTGACCAAGCAGCTCTCACAAAAGGCCTTCCTGCTGTCCAAGCAGCGGGAGATGGAGATCCGCCGCTCGTTCCAGTCGCTCGACACGGACAAGAACGGCTGCCTCGATGAACATGAGTTTGAGTACCTCATCTACAAGGTGCTGCAAGTTGAGCTGTCGGTCGAGGAGCAGGATGCGCTGCTCGATTTCGTAGACACGAACGGTGACGGCCAGATCAACGAAGAAGAGTTCATCTCGTTCATGAAGACCATGGAGGCGTTCCACAGGCGAGGCAGTCTCTCCAAGAACGAGCAGCGTCGAATGATGAACAAGCTAGACGGTGCTTCCAAGCTGGCGTGCTCAGCGATGAAGAAGCTGATCCGGGGTGCACCGATGGACCTCGATTCGAATCTGCTCATGTTCTTTGGTGTCCCCTCCAACTACCGACCAGCGCTGAGTTCCACTGCAGTGTGCAGAAGCTTGAACGAGAACTCGCTGCGCCACGCTCTGTCGTTTCCATGCCCCGAGACGATCGTCGCGATGGCTCAGGATCCGATGCGCGTTGGCGCGAAGCGTGAGGTGTCTGGCCTACTCAGTCTGGTGCGGCCGAGTGATGCAGCGGCAGACAACGAGGAAGCGTTGATGGTGCTCAAGCAAGCCGAGAGCTGGCAGCTCCATGCGATCGTCTCGCTGAAACGCGCGACGGGTGTGCCCAAGCCATTCGACACGCGAGAGGAGGACGTCGTGAAGCGCTGTGTTCATGTGTGTCTGTACCAAGAGCAGGAAGAGGTGACGAAGCGACGGCGACGCCGCAAGAATCGAGAGACCACCGAGCCACCAGATCAGGCCGCCTCAGAACGAGGGCTAATCGTGGGCAATGTGCACGAGATCCCGGTACACTGGAGTCCACAGGAAGAAGACGTGTGGGAGTTCTCCAAGAAGACGACCAAGGAAGACAAGTACAAGTTCCTCGTGCGCACCAACACGGTCAACGATCGGCTCTTTTTACTCGTCGAGTTTATCGTGCACCTGCGCATGACGAGCGACGACGCACTGACCAAGAAGCAGCGACGTGCACGGTTCAAGAGCGACGGGACTGGTCAAGTACGAGAGATGACTGCGTGCTGGTGCAAGATTCCAATCCGTACTCTGCTTGCACGAAGGGTGGACGTGTATCGGGCACCACAGAAGTTGTGGGGTGGCACCGTCGACTCGCCCATCGATATCGAGCAAGACGAGGTACTGAGACGTCGCACGGGCTGGCGAGCGATCACCAATGTGTTCAAGAAACCATCGCCACCCACGATGGGCATCAAGAGCGCACCGATCGAAACGTACCCGGATGATGTCCAAGGCTACGTGCGGAAGACGCCACCGCTCATCCTTGCCCCTTTCACGGCCCTACCGATCATCGCCGAGTACATGACAGCGATGCAGGGCTCGCTGTGGCTCAAGAGCCACATAACATCACGTACGTACTTGTCGACTGTATGTCCGGTTACCCAGGGTCTGATTTGTTTTGTGGTTCCAGCAACACTTTGTGAGCCCGTGTTGGCGTTGCTGCCTCAGATAATCGACGACCACGAGGCGCTGTCGGCCTTTCGTCGAGTCTTTGACGCCGAGGTGAACGGTGTCAAGACGCTAGAGGTATACAAGTTGATAGACAGGACGTCGTGCAAGCATGGACGACTAATCATTGATGGTGATCGGATTCGTAGGACCGTCAGAAGAAGTTTCAGGACCTCGTCCTCAGAATGTGGCCATCGTTTCTGGTTTTGCTAGGAGACGTCCCACAATCCTTGCTACAGGACGCGAGCTCAGGCTCCACGCGTCGATTATCACTGCTCTCTCCAACGTCTTCTGGGTCAGGCCAGGCGCCAGTCCCGGCCACCGGCTCAACAAACCAGCGGCCCCTGGAGCAGCAGGCTAGGTCGAACCTCTTGCAGACGACAGCTCAAGGGTACGTCGTGTATCAAAGATCATCATCACCTGTGCCTAATAGACGTGATTGGGTGTGTTGTCTACAGCAAGCTTCGGCTTCGGGACATCCCAGTCGCCGCGGCACCTTTTCATGTGCGGGAGGTCGCCTTTCAGAGGCTAATCTAACCCATTGAATTGGCTTAGTTTGGTATCGTCGATGATTGGTCAAAATACGTTCACGAATCATATTTTGACCAGTCAACGATCGACAGAACTCCTCACGGCCACGAGCCCATCACTTGCAAACCTGCCAAGCCTGCGTCATTCCGCATCGCACGATGACGTTCCTGCGCGAGCACGTGGACCAGATCGCCATCAATGAAGGCTTCCCGATCAACGGCTTCCGCCTGATCATCACGCTCGCGGCGTGCAGCTTGGTCGCGCCGTTGCTCCACCTCGTGCGCAACGAGACAGCGCGTACGCTCATGGTGATCATGCTTGTCAATAATACAAAGACTCACACGTTGTGGATGCAGGCCACGTGTTCAACATCGTCGTTGGCCTCTACGTCGGCATCTTTGTCTTCGACTATGCGGTCGTGCACTCCATCGCGTCCGCGCTGATGGTGTACTTGCTCATGGCCGTCGCGCCTCGGTACGACTTGTCGATGCCATGCCATCCACTTGCACCCATGCTGACCGCTTGTTTCCCCATGCGATTGCAGCAAGATCGTCGGCAAGCTCGTGCTCTTCTCCATGCTCGCGTACCTCGTCGGCTGGTGCGTTTGTCTTCGGTATATGCATCCACACAATGGACGAAACAAACACTGACGACTAGGAATGAAATACAACTGCAGCCACTACTACCGCGAGTACCACAGCCCAGATATTGTGTGGGACGCTGCGCAGATGATCCTCACGCTCAAGCTCAGCAGCATCGCGATCAACTACAGCGACGGCGGGCTGCCCACGGACAAGCACACGCCTACGATGGCCAAGAACCACCTCACGGCGCTGCCGCCCATCCTGCCGTACCTCAGTACGATCCCATTCACAATGCCAAGATGAATCCATGGGACTCATCAATGTGGTATGCATCCACAGGCTACTCGTTCTTCTTTCCGACCTTCCTCGCCGGGCCAGCGTTCGAGTACAAGGACTTTATCGTGTGGATGCGGGTAGGCGCTGCCACTAGTCTACCACCAAGTACTATACATTGAATCACCCATGCTCTGCGCCAATAGGACTGCCGCGTGGCTCCGTTCTCGGTGCACGCGCGCAACTTCTTTGTCGTGCTGGTACGTGCATCTATCTATCTAGCTATCTATCTACGCGAAGGCTAGACCGGCACTAACCCCACACTGGCTGGTGTACCTACTGTAGGTCTCGGCGGCTGGCTTCTTGCTGTCGCTCGAGTTCCCGGTGGACGTGATCGACGCGCCAGACTTCTTCCCCGACGCCCCGTGGTACGTGCGCTGCCTGCAGATGTGCCTGCGCATCATGCTCTTCCGCTTCCGCTTCGTGAGTCTCGATCGTCTCCAACAGTACCAGTATAGCACCAAGCCACTGACTGGTATACTGTATGCTCCACACAGTACATTGCGTGGTCGCTGGCCGAGGCCGCGAGTGCGCTCGCGGGCGTGGGCTACGTGGAGAAGACGGGCAAGTGGAACGGCATCACCAACAACGATATCCTATGCGTCGAGGTGCCCACCAACATCCGCGTCGGCATCAACAACTGGAACATGGGCGTCGCGCGCTGGATCAACACGTACATCTACCAGCGCGTCGGTCTCTCTCGGTCGGGCAAGCCAGGCCTCGTCTCCACCATGTCGTCGTTCTTCGTCAGCGCGCTCTGGCATGTATGTATACCCTTTTTTTTTCTTCTATCGGCCGTGTCCGCCTTCCTGTGTTGACACTGTCGCTTCTTGGTGACGGAGTAGGGTCTGTCCCCAGGGTACTACCTGTTCTTCATCCTCGGTGGCATCTACATCGAGGCGGGCAAGCAGCTACGCCGCCGCGTGCGCCCGTTCTTCCACTACACCGAGGACCGTCACATGTACCCGCACGCCATCTTTGTGTCGTACGGCAAGGGCCAGAGCCACCCGCTCGCGCCCGTGTACGACGTTGTCGGCACGCTCATCACGTGGGTTGCGATGCAGTACGCCGGCGTCGCGTTCGAGATCCTCGACGTGCGCCGCTGCCTCCGCCTCTGGGCCTCGTGGTACTTCCTGCCGCACGCCGTGGCCATCGGCATCCTCGTGCTCTTCACCGTGTTCCCACCGCGTCGTGAGAAGAAGAAGGCGGACGGCGAGCCGACCAAGCCAAAGGCCCAGTAGTCGTTGTCGAGGCGACGACGATCGACCGCGTCAGCCACGCCGTAATAGAGCTGCAGTCCCTACTTACTTAGACGCCCTCCCTCACAAGCCTCACCCTCCCAGGACAGTACGTCTTTACTACAGTACACACACTGCCGGTTAACGTTATCCACATAGAGTACCGTGATAGCACGCCCACGATACTACTGTACTAGTATGTAGGAGTATGTCAGTCAAACAACAGGGTAGTTACTCTCGGGCGTGGGATACCGGAACCGCCCGGCCAGCCACGTGTGCTATTCTTATTGATGATGGCCTGCCACCTTGACTGCAATCATACAACGCACACCCACGAGCGCCGCCGACTCATACTACTATACATAGGCATCGTCGCTTGCTGTCTGTCGTGTCTGCCTGCCTGTCTGCCTGCCTACTAGTACCTCTCGTCCTGGGGCCCCATGCCCTCGGCCTGCCACCCAGCAGCAGCAGCCGCCCTACGACAATGACGACGACGCACGTCCCTCCCGTGATCAAGCCACGGACCCACCCGGCCATGCGGCCAGCCAAGCACGGCAGCATGCTCTGGCTCGCCGTGCGCAAGTCCATCCCGGCGTTTGTGCCGCGTGTGCGCCAGCGCTTCCGCCGGCGGCCGGTGCCTCGGTTCATGCTCGACCCGGAGGCCAAGCCCAAGCTCCTGTGGGACGGATTCATCACCTGCTGCGTGTTCTACACCACGTGCATCGTGCCCTACCGCGTCTGCTTCAAGCGCGAAGCCGACGGCGGCTTCGCCGTGTTCGAGACCTCGCTCGACGTCTTTTTTTTCATCGACATTGTGCTCAATTTTCTCACCGGTGTCCACGTCGCCACGGCTGGTGGTGAGGTCAGCTATGACTTTGCCGTCATCGCACGCGCCTACTTCAAAGGCTGGTTCCTCATTGACGTCTTCTCCACACTGCCCTTCGAAGACATCGCGCGCTGGTTCAACAGTGGCGAGGACGGTGATCCACTCGGCGGCGCTAGGCCCCAGGTCGCGCTGGCCTCGGCCAAGCTGCTGCGATCACTCAAGATCCTTCGCCTATTCAAGCTCGCTCGGATCCGCAAGCTCACCAAGATGTTTTCCAGCCTGGAAGAAGCCGTGTTCACCAACCAGAGCCTGCTCTCGCTCATCAAGCTAGCACTCAGCATGCTCATCCTCTCGCATCTCGTCGCGTGTCTCTGGTTCGCGCTGGGCAACGGCCAGCCACCGGACGGCTCGACTACGTGGGTCAGGACCTTTGGCTTCACCACGGCCGACGAATCCACCACACACGACGCCGCGCTGCAGTACTTGGTCTCTGTTTACTGGGCGATCGTCACCATGGTCACGATTGGGTATGGGGACGTGCTGGCCAAGAACACGAGCGAGCGGCTCTTTACGATCGCGATCATGGCCATCGGCGTGTCGTTCTTTGGCTACGTGATCGGCACCATCTCGTCGCTCGTGGCCAACCTCAATGTATCCGCTGCGCTCTACGACGAGCGGCTCACGCGGGTCAAGGAGTACATCATCTCGCGGGCGATTCCGACCCACTTGAGCAAGCGCATCCGGGACCATTTTGAGTACTACTACCAGAACCGCACCGTGTTCAAAGAGAAAAAGATTCTCGCGCGGCTGCCGTCAACCATGCGCAACGAGATGATCCACCACGTCCACGCCAAGATCGTGGCCTCTGTGCACTACTTTTCGTCGTGCCACGAATCGCTGATCAGCGACATTGTCATGAGCATGATCCCGTTCTCGGTGCTCAAGGACGAGTACGTCTACGTGCAGCACGAGATCGCGGCGCACGTCTTCTTTCTGCTCAAGGGCAAGATCCACTTGACCAAGACCGCGGCGTCAGCAGCAGCCAGCACTACAAACACCAAGAGTCCTGTCAGTACGCTACCAAGCCGCAGTGGCGGCGAGCTGCGGCTGGCGACGCTGTCGGTGGGCGAGCACTTTGGCGAGCTCGAGGTGTACGACCACGAGCACGGCAACGGCGTGCGGATCTGCTCGGCGATGGCCAAGTCGTATTGTGAACTCACGTTCCTGTCGCGCCAGGCCATCTCCAAGATCAGCGCGAGCTGGCCCGAGGTGCTACGCCATTTCAAAGACACGGCCAAGGCGAGCTCCAAGCGGATGCGGCGCCGCGTGGACAAGCGGCGGTCTGTGAACGACGACGACGACCACCACCACCACCACAGCAGATGCACGCGGATACCTGGAGGCGGAGGAGAAGGAGATGACAACGAGGGCGGATCGGATGACGACGACGACGAGGAAGGCAATCTCGAGCTGTTTCGAGACGAGGAAATGGAGCGAACCATGATGAGGTCCACGCTGCTGATGCACAAGACGATGCGCGCGACCGTGCGGCAGCCTCTCCCCGGTCGAGGGCCCAACAAGATCTCCCCTTTCATGGACAATACACATCAACATGCGGCCAAGGAGGACGACGAGGACGATGATAAACAAGCCGAGAACGAGGCGGTGGTGCACGCGCTCCCCGCGACGGACGACGTCCACACTGTGGACAAGAAGGTGGCGACCAAGGGAGCGCGATTGGTGCTAGACGCACTGGTGACGGAGCGACTCCGGCCGGTCGAGGACGAGCCACAACCATTCCTGGATGTGGGGACGGCAGTGGAGACGCCGTCTTCTTCGCCGTCGCCTGCAGCTGCTCGTGCCGCTCCACTTTCGCCTGTGCCTCGCAAGGGCGCAGTGTACATGCCAAAGCACGATGACCAGGACTCGGAGAAGAATGAAGTGCAGACGCTGTCACGGCCTCGGTCGGCGGAGGACAGTCAACCTAGTACGATCAAAGTGGACCAGCTCATGGACAAGGAGGGCGCCAATACAGACGCCGAGGATGCAGTTCAAAGCCACCCAACGTCTCAGGTGGAGAGCCCTCCCCTCGACGCAGTACCCAAGCCATCCGCCGCGGCAGTGCTCACTAGGATGCAGTCGAAACCGACAGCGTTTGGTCTACCTCTGGCCTCTATCGGTGGTGTACAGGACCCAGCATCGGCAGTGTCTCCTCCACACAAGCGCAAGTGGAAAGCCGCAGCGACCTCGGCGGTGGTCCAAGTCAAGAAGGAGTACGAAAGCCGCCGCAGCCTGAACGACATCATTGCCAAGCTCCGCACGTCGCCGACGTCGCGCCCCAAGCCAAACTTCCACTCGGAGCAGGTGATGCTCAAGGGCACGTACCTCTTCCACCCGCAGGAGCCATTTATTCTCACGTGGCAGTTCGTCGTCGGCCTGGGGATCCTCTACTCGATCATCGTGGTGCCCTACCGTCTGGGCTTTGACGCGGAGGCCACGGGTGGCTGGGGCATCCTCGAGATGATCATCGACGTGTTCTTTGGTTTGGACATGATTATCAACTTTCGCACGGCCTTCTTTGACGAGGAGCGGCTGCTGATCTTCGATGCGCGGGTCATTTGCTGGCGGTACTTGAAAGGCTGGTTCCTGCTGGACTTTATGTCCACGGTGCCCATCGACGAGATCGCGACGGCGTTCATCGGCAGCGACAACGGCATCAAGTTCTTCCCCACCAAGTTGCTTCGGCTCTTCCGCATCGCCAGGCTGCTCAAGCTCGCTCGGCTCATCAAGCTGAGTCGCGTGGCCGGCAGGCTACGTGGTTTGATCCAACTCAGTCCGTCCACCGAGCGGCTCACCAAGCTGCTGCTCATGATGTCGCTGTTCTGCCACTGGAACGCGTGCGCATTCCACGCCGTGATGCTCGCGGGTGAAAACAGCGAGTCCCCGAACTGGTGCAAGGACTTCTTCCCACCGTCGACGCAGGAGCAAGCCGCCGTACTGTGCACGGAGCGCGTCACCCGCCAGGACCGGTACATCGCTGCGATCTACTGGGCGTTCACAACCTTCACGACCGTCGGGTACGGTGACATCAAGCCCAGCATGTACTCGACGCATGAGCTGCTACTCGTGATCTTGCTGGTCGTGATCAATTCGACCGTGTACGGGTACATCATCTCGGCCGTGGTGAGGCTGATTGAGAACCTGGACCCAAGTGACCGCGAGTACCGGTTACGCATGTACGAGATGAAGGATTACCTGCGCGACGCGAGCGTCAGTGCGCGCGTCGGTGCCAGCATCAAAGCAGTGCGTTTGGATGGTTGTATTATGGCAGCCTGTTCTAGTCGCTAACGTCCTGGAACGCTTGTTGCTGTGGATAGCACTACCAGCATATCCTCGCCTCGTCAAGTCTGTTCCCAGAGGAGAAGGTGGGGAGCGACGTATACCTAGGACCAATAATGCGGTCGACTGATGACTCTGTTTCTAGTTGTTTGACAAGATGAGTCCGAGCCTGCGGTTTGATATCGCGCGTCTCGTGGCGGGTGAGACGCTGTTTGCGATCCCGCTGATCACAGTGATGGAGGATTCGTTCAAGGGCTTCGTGTCGTACGCGCTGTTCCTGATGAAGCCTATTTGCATACTGCGCAGCGAGATGGTGTGCCGCAGCGGCGGGCCGGGCACCGAGATGTTTTTCCTCGTCGACGGTGAGTGCGACCTCGTGAATTCGGACACGGGCGAAGGCTGCGTGATCGGCCAGAACGCCGTGTTTGAACAGTACTCGCTGATGGCGCGGCCCGACGAGATCTACCGCACCGTGTCCACGGTCACCGCCATCTCCAAGAAGGCGATTTTGTACTCGCTCGCAATCCAGGACTTCAAGTGAGTGGTGCCGTGGTATGGATCATGACTGAGTAAGGGGCTGATGGTGTGTGCGCTGTACTAATACTGTAGGGTCCTGGAAGACGTGTCGCCCGCCGTGAGCACGTATTTCCTGAGCCAGCTCGCCGCTGTGCTCGTAGAGGACGACCTCTTTGCGCTCACGCCGAGACAGAAGGAGAACGTCGAGTGCGCGCTGCGCAACGGCCGTGCATTCCGTGCCGTCGCCGAGCAGCACGAGAAGTCGCGGCTCACGAGCGTCGGCAACGTGGCGATCGCCAAGCTCAAAGCGCCCAAGCGGCGAGGCAGCGAATGGGCGCCCGACCTGCTTCCTCGCTTGCTCAACCGCATGGAGAACAACGGCAACGCTCCCGTCGCGGCGCACCAGAGCGACGAGCCCTCGCATCCGAACGGCGTGCCCGAATAGAATAGAATAGAATAGGGGAAGAAAGCTCACACACTTGAAATGTAGCCATATCCCTCGTATCACCGCTTCTGTCCCGAATAAATTCTCGAAAACCCTTGATATACACACGTCACATACCTGTTATATGCACGTCACCATCACCTGGGCTCATTGTCAATCGATTGGTCGGAGCCATTCGAAACGACGCCATCGCATCACTTCATTGACCAGCGACCATGGCGGCGCTCGCGGCGTCCTCGCTCAACGGCGTCAAGATCTACAACCTCGCATCGGGCAAGACGCTGCCGCAATGGATCGCTGAGAAGACCAAGAAGGCGCTGTCGCGCGACGAAGACTACCGCCGCCGCGTCGAGCTGCTGCAGGATTTCCACTTCCCCTCTGGTTCCCAGCGGGTCAAGATGAGCCAGGACGGCAACTACATCGTTGCCACGGGCATGTACCCTCCGTCGGTCAAGGTGTTTGACGTGCGCGAGCTCAGTCTCAAATTCGAGCGCCGCCTCGACGCCGAGGTGGTCCAATTCGAGATCTTGTCGCAGGATTTTGGCAAGCTCGCGTTCTTGCAATCGGACCGCACGCTCGCCTTCCACGCGCCCTACGGCTCCCATTACAACCTGCGAATCCCGAAATTCGGCCGCGATATGTGCTACCACCGCGAGAACAGCGAGATGTACATCGCGGCCTCGGCGAGCGAGGTCTACCGCGTGAACCTGGACGAAGGCAGGTTCATGGCGCCGCTAGAGCTCAGCGCGCCAGCGGCGAACGTGGTCAAGTTGAACCCGATCCATCAACTGCTGGGTGTCGGCTGTGAGGACGGCGTGGTCGAGTGCTGGGATACACGGTCGCAGACCCGCGTGGGCGTGCTGGACTCGATCGTCGCGTACGTGGGTGGACCACCGGCTTCGACCGATGGAGATAGTACCCCCGTGGGGGTCACGGCGCTCGAGTTCGACGACGACGGACTCACGTTCGCAGTGGGCACGTCGCATGGCCACTGTCTGCTGTACGACTTGCGCTCGTCCAAGCCACTGCTCCACAAGACGCACCAGTACGGACTGCCGATCCTGGACGTCAAGTTCCACGACTATGGCAAGAAGGTGATCTCAAGCGACGCCAAGGTGATCAAGATCTGGGACCGACACAGTGCCGACAATTTCACCAACGTGGAGACGCCCGCCGAAGTGCGCGACGTGTGCGTGGTGGAAGGCACGCAGGGCAAGTCGGGCGTACTCCTGGTGGCCGGGGAGCAAGAGCGCGTGATGAGCTACTACATCCCGGAGCTGGGCATCGCGCCCAAGTGGTGTTCGTTCCTGGACTCGCTCACGGAAGAATTGGAGGAAGAGGCGCAGTCGACGGTGTACGACGACTACAAGTTTGTCACGCGCAAGGAGATCACGACGTTCGGGCTCGAGCACCTCGTGGGCACGCCGCTGCTCAAGGCGTACATGCACGGCTTCTTCATGGACGCGCGGCTGCACGCCAAGGTCAAGTCGATCGCCGAGCCATTCGCATACGACCAGTGGCGCAAAGAGAAGCTGCAGGCCAAGCTCGAGGCCAAGCAGGCCAACCGCATCACGATCCAGCGTCGCTTGCCCAAGGTCAACCGTGCCGCGGCCGAACGCATGCTACTGGCCGAGCAGAAGAAGAAGACCAAGACCAAGACCAAGACCAAGAAAGAGGGAGAGGAGGAAGAGGAGGACGAGGACGAGGACGAGGAGGAGGAACAGGACACTGCGACGGCGGCATTCGCGAACCCATTGGGTGATGACCGATTCGCCAAGATGTTCACGTCCAAGGAATTCGAGATCGACGAGGAGAGCGACACGTACCGGATGCTGCACCCGAATGCCGGTAACGCCAAGCACCAGCAGAAGAAGAAGCGCGACGACATGGACAGCGACGCCGAGTCGGATGAGGACCACGACGACGACGAAGAAGACGATGTCGGGGTCAGCAACCGATTCGATCTCGTCTCGGAAGACGAAAGCGGCGAGGAGATCGACCCAGAGGAAGAGTCCGCCGATGAAGACGATGAGCTGCTGGGTCGCAAGCCAGCCAACAAGAGTACGTGGTCCTCCTCGTCTAGTCGGAAGGAGGCGACGTCCTCGTCGGCGCCCCAGCGCAAGCCCAAGTTTTACGAGATCGCGACGGGTGAGAAAGTGGACTCGCTCATGGGCTTCAACTCGTCCAAGGATCGCGCCGCGCAGAAGGAGAAGACCAAGCTGGCCAAGTTGCCACTCGCCGAGCGGCTGCGTCTGGAGAAGCACAAGGAGGCCGAGCGCAGCGCGTACAAAAAGGAGCAGAAGGAAGGCGGTGGGTACATGCGTGAGATGTCGTTCATCCCCGAGGCCGAGCTCCGAAAGCAGGCGGCTCGAGGGGAGCGTGGTGGCGCAGACGGCGGTCAAGACGCACGACGGAAGAAGCGCGGCGTCGGTGAGCTCAAGTTCTCGGCACCGGGCAGGAATCCGCGCTTCCGACGATAGACGACCGCCACCACCTAAGTCAAATACACGCTCTCTAATGTTCAGTGCATTTTCATTTATACCAAGGTACGCATGGTCTTTTTGGTACCGAGGTGTGGAAGGATGAAGGGGGACATGCAAGGATACACAGCACACGCACACACAGAGATGCAAAACACGCAGGATTTTCCACACCCCAATGTTCTCACGCACTTACGAACGACGATGCTCGCTGGTCTTGGATCGTTGAGTGCGCGCTGCTGTCTGCTGCGCGGCCGCCGGATAACTTAACGAGACTAGCTCAACAAGTGCGCGAAGATGTGGATGGTGTTGTCGATGCGCTTGAACTTGTTGTCCAGGCAGAAGTAGATCGCATCCGTGAAGCTCGCGCGCGCTTGCTCTTCCGTGAGTTCTGGGCCAAGCATCGTCACAAGGTGGTTGATGTCGTCACGGCCCTGGAGCTCGGGCATGTCCGCGGGCACCATCAGCAACAACAGCGACACAAGCAAGTGCATGTGCTTGCGAACGATGTTATAGGCCGTGCAGCACGTGTCCACGAATCGCTGGAACTCACGAGTCTCCGTGCCGCCGAAGACATGTGCCATCTCACGAGTGAACACGAAAGGAGTGCGCTCGCGCCGCACACCCATTTGGTACTTGAAGTGACCGAGGAAGTGGCCGAAATCGATGTGGAAGTACCGTCCAGATGAACAGATCTGCAGGAAAAACAAGCGCATCAATAACGAGATCGATATCGCGAAGAGAGAATAGAGACTCACCATGATGTTGTCGTTGTGGCGATCACCGATGCCGAGAACGCAGGTGGCAACACAGTAGCCAGCACATGATCGGCTAAACAACTCGACAGCAGTCTTGTGACTGCGAGGATCTGGGTTGTTGGCGTTGATCCACTCGGAGAAACTTGGATCCCGGAATGCTCCGAGAATACCCACGCGCTTGTGGACATCCGCGGTAGTCACCGAGTTCTTCACGATCTCGAGGATACCAGTCATCGGCGAGGTCGCCACGCAACGGTACGGCTCCATGGCCAGGTCGAGGCCTTCATCTCGCCACATTTCATCCATCAACCGAATGAGCTGGAGGGTCAAGCAATCCTGGCGGACATCATCTCCAGCCTTGAACATGACGGTGACCGGCTCGCCACTCTCTTCCGCGTTCTCGAAAACGAGCCATAGAGGCTTCTTCGCCGAGTCCATAACGCGACACTTCGACACGATGATCTTGCCGACTTCAATTCGGGGATCAATTGGCAGCTGGAAGGAGGACGGAAGAATCTCGTTCAACGCGTTGAGGCCCTCGCGCATGACTCGCTTCATTTCATCGCTGCCTTCTTTCTTCTTGCTCTTGACGGTTTGACAGATCTGGTCGACCTTACCGTCCGCAGAGAACAACGTGTCCTGTAGTTTCAGAATCGCTCGCATCTTGTGGCTGCACACGTCAAGGTACGTGTTTAAGATCGTACCGTACAGCTCACGGTACCGAGGGTTGTATGACTCGACCTTCATACTCCAGAAGAGATCAAAGCCGATCTGGTTGGGGTTCTTGATCGCACGCTCAATCAGGAGCAGCGCAAGCGGAGACAGGATGTGGTTCTCGAACTTCAACGCTTGTACCAGTTGTGGCAAGAAGTAGCTGAACGTCGTATCCCGCATGAGAGCGATCTTGCTCACGGCGAAACTGCGAACAGCCTCGTTCGCGAACTCGCCGTTCAGCAGCTCAATGTATGCAGCCGGGTGATCAGGAATCGCCCAACGCGGCAGCAGCTCAAGAGCCTCTTCGACTTCTTCGCGGTCAATCCAATCGACACACGACAGAATGCGCGGCAAAGCTGCGGGAATGTTGATAAACTCCTCGCGGTGAGCCCACATCTGCGACTTCTGGTACGGTCCGAGTCGGTAGAGTGGATCCATCAAAATCACACGTCGAAGCTCGGCGATCGTGGTATCCTTCAGAGAGACGCTGGTGTCGCTTGTTCGCGCCATTGAGTCCCGGCGCTCTTGCGCAAAGTTCTCCAGGATGTTGCGACCATCCATTTCGTCCGCGTTGTTGTCCATCTCGTCAAAGAAGTCCGATGATGGATCGTACTGGCGGACTTCACTGTCACGCAGGAATGAGTCATTGTTGTCCGTGCTCTCGCCCTTGGACACTGCGTGGATCGCCAGCATCCATTCCTCGCGCTCTTGCTTGGTATCGGCGGAAATGATGTACACACGCGTTGCATTGTGAGGTCGCAGTTTGAAGCACCACGTGTTGCGTTCCTTTCGCGTTCCCTTGTTTACTGGACACGTCGTGTACTTCTCGTTCATTTCGTCGGCAACCATGATGGAGCACATCTTCAATGGGATGTACTTCTTTGGCGCATTCTCGTTGTCAGCGTAGCTGAGGGTGCATGACTCTTGATCGACTTCGAACCACCGCATTCTCCACTTTGTCCAGCGCGAGAATCCAAGTTTTTGAAGCCACCCAACCTTCCGAACCATGCTCGACTTCGCACTTCCCACGATCGAGCGACGCGCCATTCGACTCATCGCCACGGGTGAAGCACGGTCGGACTGAGACCACCCGAACTTGATTGGCGAAGGATATCGAGGAAAGTCGACGTGAATCAGCGAGTCGGATGGGTTGACAACATGCGGGATCGGACCGTACTCGAAGCTGTTCAGGTTGTTCAGCATCACGAAATACTTGGTTCCTTGTGTCAGCACTCCATCGACTTCAAACGCGTTGACACCGGTGACAAGGATCTTCTCCCCAACACCGTCCACTTCCTTCGAACCGACAACGCGCTTGACGCCGACTAGCGTCAACTGGATACGCATCGAGCGAACAATGTCGCACACATCCACGTTGAATTGATGCCAGATCGGATCCTCCCACTCCGCGTAGAGCAGGTTGTTTCGCTGAGCCTTCAGGCGCACATCAGGCGTCTCAAATTGAGCCCGTTCCAACAGCTGCCCATTATCGAAGAGCTCGATACGGACAACCACGTTGGATGCGGTCAGCAGGCGCTGCTCGATGGAAGCCTCCTCACTTGAGCGCTTACGAACGCAAGTGAATCGTGGAATGTTCATCACGCGGTTGATCCTGATCGCGTAAGGTTCGTGGATCTCCCCGCTCGGAATCGCTGTTGACACGGAGTTCGAAGCACGCTCCCAGTCATCGCCGAGGGTTGTCATCTGCAACGAGTTGCGGTCACCTTCGCGGTAATCGAGTAACTGGTTTGAGCTTCCGTACGGCAGATCAGAGCGAATGCTCAAGCTGCGCATCGCACTCTCTTGGATCACCGCCTTACTGATCACGGTCAAGCGCAGCGTGCCTTTCGTGAGGAGCATCTCACGCACGTGCATGTACTCGTTCATCACGCAGTACCGATCGATCATGTAGTCTCTGCTGCCCGTGACTTTGAGCACGTACTGGGTCGGGTCGTACGGCTTGAGCGGTGCGGCGTCGAGCTTCATCTTGTAGCAATTGAAGATGTGCTCCACGATCTCCCCGACAGTGTCCATCGTCGGGATCACCATTCGGACATCCGTCACTGCCTTCGAGCTGACTTCTTGGAGCAGAAGCATTCGCTTGAACGTTGCGTGCACAGCGCTGAACTTGACCACAGCGGTGAGAGACTTGAGCCAACGCTGATAATCTTGTTCACTCTCCGCTGCAATCGCCCACGTGCGATTCGTCGTGACCAAGTGGATTCCGAATGGCTCCACCTTCAAATCGATCGGCTGAAGCGACGAGACGCGATCGAGATCGATACGACCCCGCTCGTACGACTTTTTATCCTCTTGGTTAAGCGGGATGCCGTTCTTCTCTGGTTTCTTCTTGTAGTAACTGAGAATCGAGCCGTTCAACTCCATGTAGCGACGCTTGTATGAGCGGTTGTGCTCTCCTCGCTTGCGCAGGTAGCCCGTGACGTCATTCTCGTGGGTCATCCGAGGGCTCATCTCGTTCGGGATGATGAGTGATGCAGGGATGCGCGCCACGGTCTTGAGTGTCGGCATGAACGTGAGCTTGTTCGCCTTGTGCGCGACCCAATCGTCTTCATGAACCTTGAACTCGGGCGTGTTCGCTCGCACTTCGAGCTCGGCGGGCGAGATTTCCTCGTGCACTTTCTTCAAGATAGTGCCCACGCCACGGCGGAAGTGTAGTGACTCTTTCGAGTGGTTCAGTCCCGGCACTGGCTGCCAGCGGCGGTCTCCACGAGACGCACTCGTGCCCATCTTGCTGTATGGGTTCAGTCGCGAGAACGACGGCACGCCGAGTGATTCGTCCACGCCGTTGTTGTTACTGCCGATGCTTCCAAACGCGCCCCCAGACGGCAGACTGTTATAGAGGTCGTGCATGGCGTACGTCATCGACGGCGCGGACGCCGTGTGCGGCAGTGACGACGTTGACGCGGACTGACTCGCATGGCGGAACGAAGAAGAGGACCCGGAAAACATCGCGCTCTGCCGCCATCAACAGTTAGTGTCGTGTATATACGTCAATCACGCGCGTGGCGAACGAGGCGCAGGGCATGCTCACCTATCGACCGATCTCTCTATCGATTCGTTTCCCTTCCACGTTGCTTTCCCTTCCGTCGATGAGGGCTTGAGAAGGAGAGGGAAAGAATGCGGGAGGGGCACACGAGTACGAGTTTTCCTTGTTTTTTTCCTCCTCTCTGGCGCACGTCCAGCGTTGCTCGTTGTTTGTTTCTCCGCTAGTCCAGTCCGCGAAATCACTCGGTGCGGTGACTTTGACCAGACCAGGAACTGGATTGTGACTTGCGCCGAGGGAGAGATGTCGCGGTAGGCAGGCGCCAACCCAACAACTCACTGAGCACAAACCCACAGTGGAGGAGAGGGGACGAAGAAAATCAGTGATCCCCTCCTCCTGGTGCCCTCTTGGTCTGGGACTCCCAGTGCGAGGAGCTGGGTGGACGGCAGAAAGTCGAAACAAGGCGGTACGATACTTTGATCAAGTATTAACGTGGCATCGTTTAGTGGACAAGGCGGGGTAGGGCTCCCGTCCACCACCATAAGCAGGCAATTGGCTCGACGACAATGACATGGACGCCCCATTGCGAAATGAGTCGCTGTGTATCCTGGGGGAAACGACTGCAAGCACTCTGCTGCGATCCTCGAGTTGAAGCATCTAGAGATCGGCCACGCTATTTGTGCATGGCATGACTGGTGGTGGCCATACCGAACAATGGACTCGCGTTCAAGTGGTTCCGAGTGGGTATATTGTGTACCCACTTGATCGCATGGCTGAACAGTCGTACTGAGTGGAGGTCTGGACTTGCAGCCAATGCAACAAGGGATTGCGAGACATGGCGAGCGAAGCGTCAAAGGAATGGAGGCTAGGCAGGCGACAAGTCCAGCGCTGGACACAGGTCTTCGGCGCCAAGTATGAGCCTGGCGCTCCCTCGTACGTGAACCGTCAAGCACCAGCAGATACCATGAACAAACTGTTCATCGCTATCCGAGACAATCACGTGAAGGAGGTCGCGCGCGTGATTGATACGTATACGTACCTGATCTTTGCAAAGGTATGTCGATAAGAAGTTGTGAGCCTCAGATGAGTTGTTGACGTGTTTCGATACATATCTGCAGTGTTTCGTAAGTGCATCGCTCCGCATGTGAGCTGCTTGTGCTGAGAGCAAACCATTTACTGTTGTGGGTAGCCCCCAGATGCGGCCAAGGAGGCGAGTTGGATCTATTCTGTCGAGCGATAAGCTGATCCCCTGATGCATTCGTTTGATCCTCCAACAGCGAACTGCGCTGTACGTGGCAAGCTTCTTCGCTCGACCTGAGATCGTTGAGCTACTGCTGCAACGTGGAGCTGACAGGTTCGTGAAGTCACGTAATTACCGTCCACTGAGCCATCTATCCATACCGTGCCGCCACTGCACCCAGGCAGCTCCTCTGTTCAGGCGTTTTGCCGAGCGCAGTTATTGGGTACGGGCGAAGGAACGCAGTGGATGAGATGAAGGTCAAATGCATGCTTCAAGGTGAGTGTTGGTCTTGTTGGGTTGCATGGTCTTCGTCGCCCAACAGCTACTGTATTGGTGATTGGTGCCGGTACATGCAGCATACGTCGATGTGGTCAGCGTTCTTCTTTCCGTCGTGAGTGGAGAGGATGATGTCTTGTCGGCCACTGCATGTCGACGGATTCAACTTCACTTCAGCGAGCCGATCGAGGACTTGATTCCTGAGGATCTTGTTGCAACAAACTGTGTTGTGGAAAGGTTGACCGAGATCGGCCCCGACATTTTCACAGCCACAGTGCGTCTCACCAAGCGCTTTTCCAAGAGCAGCGATGCAGGCATAGCTACCATCCAGCTCCCAAGTGGCGTCGCTTGCGGTCGCCGGAGTGGCAAGTTGAACTCCGCGTCAGCCTATGCTCAGCTGGATTAGCTTAGTCGATTGGTCTAGCCATGCACCAGGGACTAGTCTAGTTTTAAACGTTGGCACGCTACGGTTAGGGTTAGTGGTTGAGGTTGCTTTATAGCCAATCATGTGTAGCATGAGACCGAGTTGGCAAGAGACATCCAAGATCGAAGATGCCATGGAAGGTGGTGGCGCTTCCCAGCCCCACTGCGTCACGACACTCCGGCCGCGGTAAAGAAAGAATGAACACGTAAGAGACCGGTACGAAAAAAGAAACAGCTCCCATGGTATGTTTGCCGTGCTTCTTTGCTTGCTCCTCTTGGACCGTGGACCAGACGGCTCAGACAGCTGAGCAACGACGCACCGCGCGACTTTGGAAGCAAGCAGTGCTTCCGATCAGTCCCGTCGGTTCAAGCGAGTGAAGGGTAGCTGCGGTGGAAAATATAACCCACGAGCCAGCCAGCCAGTCAGGTATGCTGCGGTGAGAGAAAACAGTCACTCCGGGCATCGCACGCCTTATCTCGGACCACCAGCCGCCAGCGTCGCTTGGACACTACAGTGTAGAGCTCATCAAGCATCAACAACACGAGTGACTGTGCTGCGCCCACCAAGCATCTTTCTCATCCACACGATTGGCAAGGTATTTTCTGTGATCGACACATCCAGATACAATGTGTGCTAGCACCATAAACTCAAGCACCGCGAGTGAGATGGTGGGAAGTGCGTCCAAGAAACATGTGCGCTGGTCGACTGTGACGGTGTACGAGTTTGGCGTCGCGATTGGCGGGTCGGCGATCCCGCGCCATGGCGGCCCCTCAGTGGGTTTGTCCAAGAAACCCAAGCACGTCTGGTGTACGGCAATCGACGGCAACGATGACGAGCATTGGCTGCAGCGTAGCAGCAGCATTGATTGCTCACGTGAAGCAAACACAGCATCCGAGCACTGCCCAGACGATGACGATGAAGAGCGCGCAGTGAAGTCAAGGGCACGTGCCGTGACCATGATTGAAGAGCGGCGCCAGCGACGCCGGAACCGCGTGCGGTGGCTCAAGCCATTCGAGCGAGTGGCGATGCTCACGAATGCAGGTTTGAGCGAGAAGCGGATTTGTCGGATGATGAAGGAGTGCGCGGCGATCAGTATGTCACGACGGATCAACCTACGAGCGTGCTTCCCATAGAATTCTTTGCTCGTGTTGGTGTTGTGTGTGAATAGATCATTTCAGATTGCCTAGAACGAGATTGAATCCATGCCTCGCTTCTTGTTGACATGGCTATCTTGTCCATGGTGCTCAGTTCTTGACGTGACATGTGCAGTGAGTGAAATCAAGAGACTCGATTTGGATCGGCGTCGCGCACATACTCTGCCTATTGATAGTCAGCTCAGACAATATCAGCCTTTGCCTCCACGTCGTCTTCGCCGCTTGTGATCGCTCTGACTATCAAAGCCGCGGCAGTCCTGTAGACACACCCAACTCTTCGGGATGTCGCTGTACACGCTGCGGCACCTGCTGAACGACTGCAGCTCTCGGCTCTCGCGCACGAAATGCGCCGCCAACAAGAAGCACGAGACCCTCGAAGACATTTGGCGAGCGCTGAATGACTGGATCGACTCGCGGTTCAACGCAGGCAAGGTACATGATCCGCAGTACCACACACACATAGTTGACCACTACAGTACGGACAGCGCAACAGACTGACATTCCGAACGGGGGCACAGGGCGTTCACATCGCGACGTTCGCCACCATCAGCTGGGAGACGTGCACCAACTCACGCAACCAGGCCAAGCTGCGGCCAGTGTTCTTGCTCTCCGACACGTTCATCAAGACGTACGGTCTCCAACAGCGAAAGGTGCTCACGCCGCCGCAGCTCGCATCGCTTGAAGACATCAACTTCACCAAGATCGCCATCAAGTTCTCCAAGAACCTGACCAAGGACCTGGTCTTTTGTGGGGTTCGGGACATGCTGCAGAAGATCGGCGAGGTCGCTGGCAGTGGCGGCCAAGTGTCGATCGCGTTCAACAACGGCCGACTGATCGCGAAGAACCGGTGTGTGTCGATGATCTTCGACCCGCTCAAGTTCCCACGTGCCTTGGAGGACCAGATCACGCGCTCCATGATCGGCAGTCCACCGTCTGCCCTTGGAAGTCTCGCCGATTTTGACATCCCTCCCGAAGACCAACTCGACTTCAACGTGCCCCACTTCCACTCAGCGAGGCGAGACAACAATGGTGATCACTTGGTGTTCGACACCGACGGCCAGGAGGCCCAGCCGACCCAGCGCGGCCACCCGGACAACCTGATTCCACTCGATACAAGTCTTGAAGAAGAGCTGGAAGTGTTTGGCATCCGGGGCTCACCTGCCAAGGGCAACCCTGTGATGGAGTCGGCGTACAAGCGCCACATCGCTTTGCTCTCGGACGAGGTGGACCGAGAGGCCAAGTACGCGTTTGATATGCAGCTGCAGCAGAAGCGCGACATCGACATCATCGCGCTCGAGAGCCGCATGAAACGCATGTGTGCCGAGGACCTCCAGCGCCAGTTGCTCGTGCAAATGGACGAGCGGCGGGACGCCAAGCAGCACGAGATGAACACACTGCGGCTCATGGATCCATCCGCGTGCTCGTTCTACTGTGAAGGCGAACAGACACGGCTGGGCTTCGATGACAAGGACTTTGCGCGACGCACCAAGCAAGGCCTCAAGCAAACACTGCAAGAGCAGATGCATCAGCGCGAACAGGAGAGACTGGACAGCCGCCAGAAGCACCTCGCCGATGAGCGCGTGCACTTGCAACAAGTCAAGAAGGAGATGCAGGAGCTCGAGCAAAAGAGACTCATGGACCAGGAAGAGCAACGCCGCGTGCTCACCGAGTCGTGGAACCACGACAGCGCGGTCAAGAAGCTGGTCGAGACCAAGATGAAACAGCGAGCTGCCGAACACATCTACCAAGAAGGGGTGGCGATCGCGCCCGTGCGGGCCAGCTACTACCAGCACCTGCCGCAGCCGATCACACCACGCCGTGTGCACGAGGATGACGACTACTCGGTCGGCTTTGACATTCGCTCCGTGTGTGGCGACTAATACTACGCAGAGCTAGGATGAGAAGGAGGTTATATAATACTACTACGTAGTACATGAAAATCGAACTGACGATTCAACACTTGATCGTCACAAGTAAATAAAGGGATGGATTTCGAGGCAATGCGGACGGACCGCGCTGCCGGTAGCACCACAACTACACATGCATGCACTCGCGGGCATTCAGCACGACGAGTTTTCTTCTTCTTGTGGTGGTGTTTCTCCACGACGACGGGGTTTACATGTCTTCCATGAGGGCGTTCACGACGACCTCGACATTGCCGTTGCACTGCTCGAGGCGGTCAATGATCTGGCGCGACGTGGCCTCTGGGAGGATGTCATGCACCATGGCAATGTGCGCCGCCCACTTCTGCTCCTCCGGCGACAGCTCGACCACCACTGGCTCCTCCACTGGGGCTGGGGCAGCAGCGGCCTGCTCATCCACCTGCTCCCACTCTGGCTCGCTTGGCTGGGCCGGCGCGACTTCAACTGGAGCCGACGGCGCGACTGGCGCGTGGGCCGCGAGGTGGGCAGAGTGCTTGCGCAGCTCCTCCACGAGGTCGTTGGCAAAGTCACCAATGGTCACAGCGGCCGCCTTCAGACTCTCGCTGGTTTCCTTGAGCACCTCGTCGAATGGGAGGTCCTGGATGGTCTTGCCTGCCTCGTAGAGCGACACACGCGCATCCTTCGCGGCACGGTTCAGCACCTCGCCGGTCTGGTCCAGCGATTCACGCGCATCCTTGGCAGCACGCGTCAACGCCTCGCTCGTGTGGCCCATACCGACCTTGATCGCCTCGCTGGTGTGGCCCACGCCCACCTTGATCGCCTCACCGGTCTGCTCCACTCCCGATTGCGCGCGCTGCGCCCACTGCTCCTGCTTGACCTTGTCCATTGTGGTCTTGAGCGTCTCCACGAGCTTCTCAATCGCCTTGAGCACGGGCTCCGCCACGTTCTCCTGGAACGCGACCTGCGCACGCGAGACCGCCGAGAAACGCAACGCGCGGCTGTAGTCCTTGGCCAACACGTAGGCCGCGAACGCCTCCTTCAACTCGGTATCCGAGGTGACCGTCAACACATCACCTTCCGTGTCCTTGTATTGGATCACAAACGAGTGCGGCGCAAGTGCGAACGTGCTTGCGAACAGCGCCGACAACTCCTCCAACGTGTACGCGCTGATGTCCACGCGGAGGCGGTGGATCTCGCCCTTGTAGTCGACCTTGAGCGCCACGAGCAAAGGTCCTTCCATGATCAATTCTTTCGCTTCTTCACTTGGTTGCCTGTTGTAGACTGGACTTGACGAAAGAAAACAACAAGCAAAAAAGCTCGAAAAAACCTCGTGTTTGTTTGAGAACAAAAAGCTGACAATCCAGAAGTCGGAATGTTGGTCAGATGCTCTGGGCGAGTGTGTAGGGTTTCGTCCCCGGGTGGATTGTGGATAAAAAGCTGGCAAATTCTCGAAGGCTTGGGCGGTGTGTGACACCCAAACCCAGTCGTGTGGGTTTTGGACATGGTCCGAGTCTGTGTCTGGGACGAGATGCGATTTGCGACAGTTTGAAGGCATCACATATCACAGTTTTTTGCACATTTTCCACAGCTCGCTGCTATTTCAGTATATTTTGTTTATGTGGACCACATCATCTGGAATACATTTCAGCCAATGAGACAAAGATGAAATCAGCCAATCAAATCGCTATTGTTGATGCTTGCGTAACACCTATATAAAGCGTTTCTTTCTTCGTTGGATCGCGCAGTCGCACGGCGGAAAGCGATCGTATCCCGTGCCGCGCTTTCCCTGCGGCGACGACGCTCTGTTCAGCGTGACGTCCGAGAGGCATCAGTCTCATCGACGTGCCGACTGACGCGTATCCTACATCACGTGATCTGATCCCCCCTCCCCCTCTCCCCTCCCCAACTTCCAGCCACGACGTGACCACCATCATGGCAACGCCTTCGTCCACAACGTCTCAGCCGCCCATGTCCCCTCGAAGCATGGCTCGACTCAGTCGCGTCAACTCCTCCACTGGCTCATTCTCGCACCGATCGCTGCAGACTTTCCGCACGGTATCCCTCCCAGGGCTGTTGCCAGGCACGAGTATCGGCATTCTCACGTCGGGTCTGCTGGATAAACGCCGCGACGGCGCGGTGCGAGGCGGCTGGGCGAAGCGTCTGTTCATCCTCTCGACGAGAGGCGTACACTACTACCGAAAGAACGAGGAGTATGAGCTGTTTGGCAAGGAGCGTGGACAGGTACAGTGCTTTAATGTTTGTCGACGAAGGCGATGCCATCGCATTCTTCTCATTTCTCATCGCCATCGTAGGTGCTACTCAACGACATCGGACTCGCTCGCATTGTGCCTCCTGAGGACGCACCCTACGGGTCTGTCGAGCCCGGGCAATCGACCGCATTCTTCGCCGTGATCTCGGTATGCTTGTTGGAATCCCTCGACCGAAACACACGCCTAACAGTTGATTGCGTGCAGCGCAAAAAGTCGCTGCTGCTCTTCCTACGCGCTGATTCGATGGAGCTCGCCATGTCCTGGGTGAACTCGATCAACCGCGCGATTCAGGTCGGCCAGGCCATTCAGTTTGCGCCCAAGTGGTCCGACGACGTGATTCAAAAGTTCACGTCCGCAGCGTCCGGGTATGTTATGTTGTCCACCGTTGATTCTCCATGAGTTGAGTACACAGTACTCAATCATCCATCTGATGTGGGCTGTACTAGCAACTTTGAAGGAGGTAGCATTGGTGAAGCACCCGTGGTTACGCGCCCTGAAGAGCCAGTGGTGCGGACACTCTATCGTACTGGCGCAATTGTGTTACTGTACTGACTGCGTATGGCTTCAGGTGATGCCACCTCGCATTCTCGTTGTCAGTGTCTTTACTGCTGGCACAGCAGGACCACCGAGTAACCGTGAACGAATGGTCAAGCGTCAGGTCGATTTGGAGGAGGCGGTGGAGATTGGCGCGTTCCAGCCAAATGACACGTGCGTGATCGTTCTCAGCGACGGCGAAGAGCTCCAAATCCCGCGCAAACTACTTGAATCAAACACCCAAGCTGCGAGCAAAGTAGAGAAGGAGCTTGTCCTGACAACGACGCCGCGCCCGCGTCCACTCAACCCAAGCATCGTGATCAGCTCCAGAGTTCACG
This sequence comes from Pythium chondricola, assembly GCA_023337575.1. Lineage (NCBI taxonomy): Eukaryota > Oomycota > Peronosporomycetes > Pythiales > Pythiaceae > Pythium > Pythium chondricola. The sequence continues at coordinate 45,844 of JAADXF010000028.1, forward strand.
GTACGTTTCGATTCCAAATCGACCACACAGGAGCAGTGACTAACTCCTTTTCGCCATCACTAGCTTCGTTTCGATGCAAGCTCGCACCCCCTCGTATCCCACTCCCACCACAAAGCTCAGGGATCGGATCGGTACCTCATACTCCGCGGTCGGCGCTGTCGAATGCTTTCCCGGGTGGCTTGGGCGGCTTGTTTTTGCTGAGCTGCGTGGTGGCGCTATGGTGCGGGTATCCTTTCGAGTCGCTGATGAAGATCACGATGGTCGTTGGATTCGTGTTGGCGATCTCTCAAGTAGGCCAGTTTGTGATCAGGTATGGTTGTATTTGTGCTGTTGGTCACGTGAGCTCAGTCTGCTCACCGATCGTTGCTGTGTGACAATCGCGCAGCGCCACGATGGGTAAGAATAGCATTGGCGTCAGCGCAGTTTCGGCGTTAGCGAACACGGCGGCAACGAAGCTCGAAGACGAATGGATCTATTCCTTGAGAGTTGACAAGATCGAAGTGATCGAGCAGGACCAAGATCTTGCTTCGCCATCGCCGCAGTCGCCAAACGAAGCGGAGGCAGCTGATTCTTCTGAGGCTGACATGAAGGTTGATAGCAACGCGAGTGCCATCAGCGGCGGGCCTGTCGCATTCTCGCCACGATTCATTGCTGCCGAGAAAGGTGACGAAGGGAAGGGTCGGCAACGATACGAGAACACGCTCCAGTGGCGACGAGAGAATGACATCGATAACATTCTCGTCCGGGCACACCCGACGTTCCACACGATCAAGAAATACTACCCGCAGTTCTTCCACGGTCGAACGAAGACCGGACTTCCAGTGTACTACGAGCAACCGGGCAAGATCGACCTGAACGGCTTGAAGCGCGAGGGGTTGTCGATCGAAGACTTGCTGCGGCACTACATGTACATCACCGAGTACCTGTGGCGGGTGATCGAGCCAAGTGACACGGGGCGATCGGTGACGGTGTTGGATGTATCAGGGATTGGCATGTCGGACTTGGGCGGTGAGGTGCTCGACTTTATCAAGAAGGCGTCAGCATTCACCGGTGCGCACTACCCAGAACGTAGCTCCAAGATCTTCATCATCAACATCCCAGGGTGGTTCAACATGATCTGGCGCATGATCAAGCCACTCATCGACCCAGTGACACGTGAAAAGGTGAGAATGCCGTCGCAATCGACTGGGTTACGGTACTGGAAACTAACGCTTTTGTACCCTCGTGCTGTAGATCCACATGCTCAAGGGCAGCAGCACTATCTTGAAGGAGTTGGAGCAGCATATTGATCCCGACCAGATTCCATCGGATCTCGGCGGTCGTGGTGTCGCCCTGGGCCATTCTCCCGAGGAAGACGCGCTCCGTGACCACGTCAACAAATACCTCGCCCAATAGATAGATTCGCGTACAGTAAATATATACTGGCACTGGCTCAAGTGATACTCTTTGATTTTGGCCACAGTTTGACCAAGTTGAAGTTGTTGACGTAACCTGAGTCAATATCTGATGCTATCTGATTCGCAGCAGAAATGGTAACCATAGCGTAACCTTGAATGCGTACATACCTGTAACCGCGCGTTGTGATTGGCTGCCGAAGAGATCTGTGGACGAACCGAACTGCAAGTTGAAATTGCGCAACAGGAAGCACGCAACGACGTGGTGGTCGTGGGTGAGAGATCGACCAGCGAGCGCGGCGAGATTCAACTGTGTCAGCAGCCACTGGCACGCGACGCTCGCCCCGTTGAGTGCTGGTGACAACTGCACCGTACTGTACCTTGCCACGTGTACTGATTCGAACGGTTCGCGGGCACACACAGTGTGATCTCCGACGACGATGCTCAACCTCGCGCGCCTTGCTCTCCATCGGTCGCCTGCTACGTCTCTAACGGGTCGCCGCGCTGCAGTCGCCGCTGCGTCGTCTCAGCCTCTCCCCGTGCGAGGATTCGCATCGGATACGGGGGGAGACGACAAGCAGGATGTCGATGATGACGGTGAGAAGACGCGGAGAGTCATACCATTGCAAAGTCTGTGTGCTAAACAGTGTCTGTTTCGATTGAAGAGCCCCCAGTCACATTCGAGGATGTCAGCACGGCCACCTACCGCATCCGTGATGGTAAGATGAGCCATAGACAATGCTGTAGTATGTATGTATATACCTGTACTAACCTGGAGTCGATGGAAATGGATAGGTATCCAGCACACGTCGTGTAAGATCTCACCGCTGCTCTCGCGTCGCATGGGCTACGAAATCTACCTGAAGAAGGACTACCGCCAAATGACGGGTAGTTTCAAGGAGCGTGGCGCGCGCAACGCGCTGCTTCGACTGACGCCTGAGCAGCGCAAGCATGGCGTCGTCGCCGCCTCTGCCGGTATGCCAGTACTGCGTCAGATTATGGCAAAGACGAAGTATGATAACCCAGTGTGTGTGTGTCTACCTACAGGCAACCACGCGCTCGCGCTGGCGTACCACGGCAAGCTGCTGGGCATCCCAGTAACATGCGTCATGCCCAACATCGCGCCGCTGACCAAGATCACGTCCTGCCAGGAGCTCGGTGCACGCGTCGTACTCCACGGATCGCATATCCTTGAGGCTCGTGAGAAGGCGGATGAATTCGCTCGCAGTGAGGTGTGTCTTGCTCTATCCCCCACCGTGTGATCCACCCTTCATCACTTCACTAATGGTGCTGATGGTCTGTGTAGAACCTCTTGTACATCAACGGTTTCGACCACCCTGATATCATCGCCGGCGCTGGTACGATGGGCATTGAGATCCTCAACCAGGTACCAAACGTGGATGCGATCGTCGTGCCCGTGGGCGGCGGCGGTCTCATCGCAGGCATCTCGCTGGCGGTCAAGACGCTCGCACCAAATGTCCAGGTGATTGGTGTTGAGCCCGCATTGTGCCCTAGCTACACGGCTGCTCTCGAAGCTGGCAAGCCAGTGCACGCTCCGACGGCGCCGACGCTCGCGGACGGTCTTGCAGTGCCGTGCGTTGGCAGCAATGCCTTCGCGATCGCCAGGAGCCGCGTCGACAAGGTGGTCACGGTGTCGGAGCGAGCGATCGCGCTCAGTGTGCTTCGCCTCGTCGAGCAAGAGAAGGTGGTCGTGGAGGGCGGTGGCGCGGCGTCGCTGGCCGCACTCATTGACGGCAAGCTACCAGAACTCAAGGGCAAGCGCGTGGTGCTGCCTTTATGTGGTGGTAACATTGACATCCCCGTGCTTGGCCGAGTCATTGAACGAGGCCTCGCCGCCGACGGTCGTCTGGTTCGATTCGTTGCAACGGTGAGCGACCGCCCTGGTGGTATCGCGCAGCTCGCCAACTTGCTGTTGGAGTGTAGAGTGAGTGTCAAAGACATCTACCATGAGCGTGCGTGGGTCCATGCGAGCGTCTCACAGGTCGCGGTCAAGTGCGTGGTGGAGACGCAGTCCCAGGAACACGGCCTTGAGTTGAAGCGCCGCCTGGAGGGGGCCGGGTACCCGCTCCAGTGGGCCACTCAGCTAGACTCCATCATCGAGACGTAACGACTGAGGTCTGATATGACTGAGGATCCATTGAGATGTGTCATTCCTTATACAACGGTTGAAACCACACACATACGTGTCAACGGAGTAGCTGTGCTTAAATAATTGGCGTCTCGTCCGGATCCGCGTACGGGTCGCACTCTTCGTCTTCCGCGACTGCAGGGCACGAGTCCCCTCCGTACAATGGGTGGGTTGAGATCACGCGGACACGGGAGCGCTTGCTGGTCTTCATGCTGCAGCCGGACCAGCCACTCCAGTCCGTCAGCTCGCAGTCCATCTTGTCACAGTCCACGTACTCTTCCAAGCTTTCACACTCCGCACCGCCGTCGGGGTGGATCAGAATCTGGCGAGAGCGGTACTTCTTGCCCGTGGAAAAATCGCAGCCCGACCACTTGCTCCAGTCGCCCAGCACGCAGTCGACTTGGCACGAGACCTCGTCCGTCGTCGCGTTGCATGCCGTACCATTGAACATGGGATACGTGAGCACCGTGCGGGACCGTGTCTTCTTCAGCGTGGAAGGATTGCACCCCGACCAGGCGTCCCACTCGTCGACCACGCAGTCGACCGGATCACAGTCCGCCGTCTCGGTGAGGTCTGGACACTCGGTGCCGTTGTATAGGTCGTGCATCTTGACCGTGCGCTTGCGGGTCTTCTTGCCTGTCTCGACCTCACACGCTGACCATGGGCCCCACTCGTTCACTTCACAGTCTTGCTTCTTGCATTGGTGGATCTCCTCTAGCGCAGGGCAGTCTGGTGCACCAAACATTGGCGTCACCAACACGTCTCGCGTGCGACGTGCGGTGCCGTCTTCGAGGTCGCACGAGGTCCAGTTGGTCCAGTTGCCCACCTCGCACGCGATCGGATCACAGCTTGGCGTCTCGATCAGGTCGCCACATTTGGTGCCGCCAAACCTACTGGCCGTGACGATCGAGCGCGTGCGGGTCTTGTTGCCCGCGGCAAAGTCACACGCCGACCACTCGGACCACTCGGTCATGTTGCAGTGGATCGGCGTGCAAAAGTCTTCCTCTTCCAAGTCGGGGCACTCGTTGCCTCCGTAGAGAGGGGCTGTCGTGATCTCACGCTCACGTGTCTTGTGGCCAGTGTCTTCATCACAGTCCATCCAATCGGACCATTCACCGACCTCGCAGTCGACCTTGGGGCAGTAGTCCACTTGCTCGAGCTCCGGGCAATCTCTGCCGTCATCCGCCGCTCGAACGAGCACGGTTCTCTTGGATACCTTCTTGCCATCTTCTGGTGCGCAATCGCTCCACGACCCCCACTTGGACACGACGCAGTTGACGGGTCGGCACCGCACACTCTCACTCAACGTCCGGCACGCGGCACCGCCGTACTTGGGTGTCGTGGTGATCGTACGCGTTCTGGTCTTCATGCCTCTTGCATCACAGGCGCCGTACGTACTCCATGCACTGACGACACACGCAATGGGGCGGCAGCGAATCGACTCGGTCAGCACGGGGCACGCTCTGCCCCGGCCTCTGGCAGCGATGGTCACGGTTCGGGTTCGTGACTGGCGCATAATGCTCTCGTCACAGTCGGAATATGGTCCCCATGCACTGACAACGCAGTCCACATTCGCTCTGGTCTGTGCTTCCACTGGTGGCTGCAGCGTCGCTAGACAGAGTGCTAGCAGCGCTGAGCATGCAAGCACTGTCGGTCGCATCGCACGACGGCGGGTGTGGGTTGTTCTGGGTGCTGCTTCGTTGGTACTTTTCACAATGACGTGGAGGAAGGTGGGAAGCTGCACGGCGTCATTGGTCCTTGAATACTGAGCGTGTGTGTCTCCCGTAGCGACAGTTGCCCATCAGAGCAAGTGGTGTCTGTGAGGACGACTGCAATTGCACTTCAACGCCATCGTCCTTCAACCTGAGTCAGGTTGACGGACGACGGCGTTGACGTGACCGAGTCACATTCAAACCGGTGTTTTACCGGTATCAACCGGTATTGTCCACGCACCACATCCACGTCAAAAACCACACGTGTCCCTCGTTTCAGGACAGAAACAAGTTAGACGAGGAACACCATGGCGCCAATACGAAATCTGCAGCGGAAAATGGCGCCACCTGCTCCATATGAAGAGGTGGTGATCGACGGCGACACCTCCACCGACGATGACGAGTCGGTGGTGGTGATCCCGCCACAGTCGCGCAAGCGCCGCCGCCAGTCCGCTATCGTGGACGAGGACGACGAGCGCGAACCTGAACCACCACGAACAAGCACCACAGCTCAACCCACCAACCCACCATCCGCCAGAACCTCTCCTGCTGCTGCCACTGCCACTGCCACTGCCACTCGCAACACGCGCGCCATCCATGGAGAGGACGATGATGATGATGATGATAATGAAGGCGTCGAGATCATCCAGATCTCGACGCCAACGAGCGCCGAGGGCAAGCGCAAGAGCCGGCGCCTGACGATCTTGGAAAGTGACGACGAACCGGAGCCCCCCATGGACGCGAAGCGGCTGACATTCGACCGCGACGACCGCGAGGAGATCGACGACGAGCGGCGCATGCGTTTCAGTCCCCGTGGCGTGATGAACCGGCTGCCGGTGGAGCCTGTGCGCCGCAGCTCGCTGTCGCAGGGCCCCCACGCATCCAGTGCACCATACACAGACAACCTCACACGAGGCGACGCTTCCTCGTCGTCCACCTCGTCGCGTAGAAGCTCGCGTATTCAGCACAAGCAAACGGAGAAGGACAAGTTGGGTCCACGCGTGCGCAAGCTCGAGTTTCGTTCGCTGGACAACTGTCTTGACAACACAAGTGCCCGACGCCACGCTGCCACTGACGACAACGACTCGGATTTCATCGTAGACGATGAAGAAGAGGAGGAGGAGGAAGAAGAAGTGGAAGAGCTCCCTGCGCCACCGAGGAAGCGGTCATGCCAGCCGTCGAGTCGCGAGCGCGTGTACGCCGACGGTGGCGATGACTTGGATGATTTCATCGCCGCGGATGACGAAGTCGAGTACATGGACGACGATGAAGAAGGCGTGATGGATCAAGCATCCAGTGGTGATGAGATGGTGGGGCAAGAGGACGATGATGGTGAAGACGTGCGAGCCGCGATGCAGTCCCGTGAACCGAGCGAGTGGTTTGCGATCTACCTGCAGTACCTGGAGGAGTGCATCCTGGACGAGGACCTTGACAACAAGATGCGCCGGTCCAGCCGCATGCTGACCTACCAGCTCTATCGCCAGGCGAGCCACCATGTAAGTGATGGATTGAGTGGGGGAACCACACGTACTGACTCTTCTTGTCGTGGTATTAGATTGAGCGAGCCATTTGCTCCCGCCGTGACGCCTTGCGCAGCAGCGTCGTGTGGAACGAGGATATCATGGACAACCTGCGCTGCGCCACGCGGTTCCACTCGATCCGCTGCAATGCCACGACCGACTGCCAGGCCTGTCGGCGAGCGAACCACTACGCGACGCAGCTCGCGCAGTTTGGCGGCTTTGCGTGCAATGCCACGGAGCTGTACAAGGACAACTGGATGAAGCGGCTGCGTGCAGCGGTGAACGAACGAGACCTGATGCACGCCAGCTTCGAGCTAGGCTCCGTCTGCCACGCAGTATGTGTGCCATCTTCGTCGGTATCCCTTGGATGATCTCGCCGTCCTAACTCTTGTGTGTGGTACAGCGAACGCTGGGGTACTGGCAGTTGCTCCACGCAAAGCACTTCTGGGTCGCCATCGTGGACGCCAAGCGGCGTGAGAGTGGCGACAGCACGGGCCGCATCGCCGACAGCGAGCGCAAGGCATTCTACAAGCACGAGTACGGCCGATACAAGCGACTGATCGCGCTCGTGGACAAGTTCTCGACCGAGACGACGCAGTCGGTCGGGTACATGCCCAACGTGTGGAAGAAAGTGACACCCACGCACGTGCACAGCGAGTTTCTCCCTAGTGGCAAGCAGAGTGGAAACAGCACTGAGCCGCCACGTCGTGGAGCGATGGACTCGCTTGTGGCCGAGAGTGATGATGACGATGACGAGGAGGGCGAAGAGGAAGAGGAGGAGGAAGAAGAAGAGATCGTGGACGATCCTGTGGGCAACCGCCAGAACCATCGACACCAGTCGCCTCGTCAGTCACTGACTAGTGCTGCTCCTGCTGCTGCTGCTGGCGACTCTTCTCCCCTCTTCGACCGGTCGACGCCTCGCAAGAAGATGCGGCAGAGCTCCATCATGTCCTCATTCCACACCCAGCCAACCAACCGTCTCAGCCCACAGTCAGAACGAGTGAAGGCCGACGCGACGCCATCCTCTGAACCAGCCAAGCCACTGACCGACACGAAACCTGTTAGCGAGATCGATGCCGACGATGTTTTGTGCCTGGTGTGCGGCGAGAACCAACGCGACGGCGCGGTCGTCCATGGAAACTACCTCCACTTCTACTGCTGCTTCCGCTGTGCCAAGCGGCAGCACGCGGCCAGCCATGGCTGCATGGTCTGTGATCGACCCATCGACCGCGTCTTCCGCATCCTCCCGCTCTCCCGTGATGCCCGTGCCGATATCCTCAAGCAGCAGGCCTAGGTCTAGGCTACAGTAGTTTGAATATTAGTCAAGTTGTTGATCACTTGCTTGATGAACCACCCTCTATTCGTACTGGAGCAAGTACAGCACTTGGTTCTTGCCCTCGAATGGCAGGAACTCGCGCCGGATGCGGTCGTCTTTCTCCATCAAGTACTTGACAAACACGTCGTAGCTGTCCACGGCCTGGCCGTCGCGGCACTTGCGATCGGGGAACACGCGGCTCATCACACAGCACGGCACAATGGCGAAGGGCGTGCGGTGCTTGAGCGCAATGTCCACAATGATCTCGGTGGCTTCGTCCGGGTGCATGCCGACGATGAGCGTGCAGTGGGCGAAGAGCTCGTGGTGCTGCTGCCATGTCTCGTCATTGAGAAAGCACTGGATCTGAGGGCACTTGCCTCTCCCTTCCATGTTGGCTTGCACGATCTTGTGGTTCTTCTTGGACAGCTTCATCGGACGCTAACGGGCGAGAGACAAGTCGTCAGTCAGTCAGCACACACAGTGGATGGGTGGTGATTCCACACAGCAGCCTACCGGTTCGACCATCGTGGTCGGGATGCCACGCAGGTTCCACAGTTGAATGGGGATCTCGCCTTTGCCGCCTGCAACGTCGATCACACCCGAGCCACTCTTGAGTCGGTCCTCGCCCAGGTGGCTGATCAGCCACTCGCACAAGATGCGAGCTCGGTTGTCTTTGAGCAGCTTCTCCGTGGGGTCATGTTGGTCACCGTCGATCCGACTCACTGTTCGCCGCTGCTCCTTGCGTTTGGCGAGCCACAGCTTGCGGTTCACCTCGTAGTCGCTGGGAGCTCCGTGCCAGAAATGGCACTGCTGTCCACGAAGGCAGTTGGCGCCGAACGCGCCGCCGGCAAAGTAAAACTTGCACGCGTTGAAGCCGTTGATCTGGACAATGTTGGTGTACTTTTGGTCGGCGTTCGACTGCGAGTTTGGCGCTAATGTGACCGACCCGAGCGTCCGCGCCACGTCGTTCACGGTGGTGCTTACCGGTACTGCATCAGTGGCTGGCGTATCGTTTGCTGGCGTTGGGTTGGTGTAGAGTCCTGGTTCGTATGTGATGATGTTGCCAAACTGTGTGTGGTCAAAGTGCTCTCCAGGGTGCGTGGCCCTCCACGACTCGTTCACAGCCACCGCCAGCACGTGGAGAATCCAGTGGCCCTCTCCCTTGCTGTTGAATAGACCCGTGACAGTCACGATATCACCCAGGTGCACGTTCCAGTGGATCTGCCGCACGTGGTCGACGGTGAGAAGACCAGGCTGGGCTCGGATCATCAGTTCGAGGAGCTCTACAGGCAAGACCAGAGTGAGTACGTGGCCATGCTGGCGCCTTACAGCCCATAGAATGCATACCATTGTTATCGAGAGCGATATCACCAAAGATCAAGCCTTTGCTGATGTGAACGCGCTTGTGAGAAGAATCCAAACAAGTTGACTGTGGAGCGACTTACGAGAGCTTGCGCTTGCGTAAAAACTGGCCGTGGACGCACACGCGAACGCCGAATGGATGCGCCTGCGCGTATCCTTCTGGGTCGGCTTGCCTATGAGCTTCGTAGACGCTGATCAGCGTCGGTAGCGACGTGTGCAGCGCATCACTCGACGCAGTCGCCATTGCTGCCTGAGGCCATTTGAGTGGCATCAAGTTCCAAAGCGCTGTGCCACACCAATGTTACATCACTTAATGTGGACCACATGACGTTTCCCCTTAAATACGAAATGAAGAGTGCCGCACCCCCAAACAAAGCGAAAAGCAACCAGCAACCATGGCGATGGAGCTGGCGCGCGCGGCCGAGGTAAGCATGGAAACAACGCAGTTCCACATACATTGACCAAGTTCCAATGATACTATATTGCATCTATCGGTGTAGACCGTGATCGGGGCGTTCTACCGCGCCCAGGATGCGCTGCAATCGCTCGGAGATCTCTACGCCAAGACACACGCGTCGTTGGCGAAAGCCCACTCAGAGAGCCGATCCATGGAGCTGGCACAGACAGCGCTGGACATGGCGGTGCAGAAAGTCGGCGAGCGTCTCTCCTGGCGCTTGCTACAGGAAATCAACGCGACGCCCACGAGTGTTGGCGTCCCGGAGCTGCTCGATCTGTGCATCGACGGCGTGATCAAGAAATACCTCAGCATCTCCACCGCGTACAAGCTACTAGAGGACCTGATGGATTCGCAGACCATCAGCACGTGTGAAAAACTGTGGGAGCTGCTGGAGCAGCGCAAGGAGAAGCTCTCGTCGCGTGAATTTCTGCCCGAACCGGGCCGCACCAACAAGGCATCGCTGTGCTTGCTGCGGATGTGCAACTCGCTGCTGCGACGCGTGTCCAAGACCCACAACAGTGTCTTCTGCGGCCGCATTCTCGTGCTGCTGTCCTCGATGTTTGCACTGTCCGAGCGCTCGGCCGTGAACCTGCTGGGCAAGGTACATTTACTCCACCGTAGCCAGGCCCTAGCGTCGTATTACACTAACTAGCTACCTACCTACCTATCTACCTCAACACAGCCCAACACGTCCAACACGACCGTGTTTGAAGATGAAGACGAGTTCGAGGCGGCTGATGTATCCGAGGCCAAGGCACCCACTGAACCGGTCACCATTGAGGTAGGATGTATAGTGGTTACGCTCGTGCACGTGAGGGAGTGGGCTCACACCATCACTTGCTGCAGGCTGGCGAAGACTCGGTGCCGATCGACTACAATCTGTACCGAACGTTCTGGGACTTGCAGCGCTTCTGCCGCGACCACCACTTGGCCGCGAGCAGCGCGGACGCGTGGGAGAAATTCGTGAGTCGCGTCTTTGGTTGGGAGTTTTGTCGTGGCACACGGTGTGGTCTGACGCGTGTGCCGTGCGTGTACAGTTTGATGAGTTGAACACCGTGCTATCAGCATTTGAAGGCAACGCGTTCTCGCCGGACGACTTGGAGCGCACGCGGGACTTGCTCACTAGCACCGCGGTCGAGTCGCACAGGGATGCGGTCATGACTGGCGCCAGCGGCGCCCAGGACCACTTCTTCCAGCCAAAGTACCTCACCAACTCGCGCCTCTTTCGCCTCCAGTTGCGCGACCCGATTCTGCGGGAGTGCATGCTGACCCAGTTTCTGATTCTCTTTTCCCACTTGTCCAAGACCAAGCAGCCGGACGGAGGCAAGACGCCCAAGTCCCGACTTCAGGAGCTGTCGTTGCGCGTGACCAAGCTGCTCCGCGAGACACCGTCGGATGGAAAAGGCTTCAGCGAACTGCTGTCCGTAGTGCTCGAACGCGAGCGAAACTGGGTCAAGTGGAAGCATGAAAAATGCCCTCCGTACGAGAAGTTCCCAGCCAGCCAGTCGGAAGTCGAACCGGATGCGTCCGCGACGAATAAGAAGCGACTTGGAGACGCGCCACGTTTGTCGTCGCGGCCGCCACTGCCAAAGCGAAGTCGTCAACAGGAAGGAGGTGGAGGCGGTGAGTCGCTGATGGAGCAGATTCTGACGTCGAGTACCAAGCCAGCAGCCATCCTCGAAACCATTCGAGCATCGGATCGAGCCACCGCCGTGACCATGTCCAAGTACACGGACAAGTTTGCCGAGGCCTGGGACCCAGAGAACGGTATCGAAGAAGAGTACTGGCCAGACAAGGACAAGCTCTTCTGCTGGCGAACGCTTCGTATGGCCATGAAGACGAACGTCGTTCACATGCAGCTAGCGGCGAATGGACCCGGTGCTGTTGTCAAGGGGATCCTGGGTATCAAAGAGGAAGCTCCAGCATCGACAACAGAGGAGAGTCGTGCCAAGAGTTCAGCAGAAAATGCGGACAAGACAAACGTCGATGCGACTGAGACCAGCGTCAAAGAGGAGACCAAGAGCGAAAGCACAGCTTGACCTTAGATGACGGCTGCATCAAGATCCATACCAGTGTCAATCGAGTTGCCATTCGACCGCGTGGTTCTGTCTGGTTGTGTTGCTCAAGTAACGATGGTGCGTATATTCTGGGGGCCGCAGGGTCTCCAAATATGGATAGATGATTCGTACAAGAGCAGGTCACAGAGATGGAGATGGAAGACTCGGAAGTTGGCGACGGCAGCGAGTTGAACCTGCTGGCGATGCAAATGCAGAAGCACCGATACAAGCAAGTGTCGATCTCCGAGCTCTGGACGATATGGTACGTGTGCTGTCGACCGTCGTTCACCCAGCTGATGGTTGTATCTAATTCTGTCACTTGCTATGTGCCTAGGAGTCTCGTGGCCTCGGCGTGCTACGACATCAACGAGCGAGACGATTTGGTTTGTTGCATGCGCTGTTTCGTGGAAGCTCGATGGGTATCACGCTGTGTCTGCTGGTAGGGCGTCCCTCCGATCGTGTACGCTGCCATGGTACGGAGTTTGGCTCGTGGCATCACGGTGCAAGGCACACTAGGTACGCTGACATGATCACGGATTCGTCCAGTGTGGGAGTGTCATTCTGCTGCGTCTCCTGCTCAACTACCACGCGGACGTCAACGCCATGTCAACGGTGAGCCTTCGTCCACGTGTGTGGATTGATAGACGCTGACGTTGCCACAGCTTCGGGAGACAGCGGTGATCGCTGCCTGTCGCAAGCACAAACCCAGTGCAGTCGAGTTTCTGGTCAAGCGTGGTGCCCGGTTGGATGTGATCGACCGATCCCAGTACTCGGCGCTGCGGTGGGTGGTGACGCATGCTGATGTAAGCCTGGTCAAGCTGCTGTTGAGGCACAAGGTCTCAGTGACCCACGACAGCTACACGGCCAACTCGGCACTCTCGATCGCGTTGTCGTCCTCCTCCAAGTGCCACGCCAAGATCGCACTGTTGCTGCAGCGACAACTTGGTACGTGGATGTAGGTACCGTGTCGCTCCTGATGTGTGTGCAGTGAATGACCCCACGCTTTGGATCGATGATTTCGCCCAGTCGCTGAACGTCGACAGCTTCTCCAAGACATCGTCAAGCAGAAGGAGCGCGACGAGATCAAAGCGATCAAGCGCCATCGACGAAAAATGCACCGTCAGGTGGCAGCGCAGCAACGTGGCGAGGTTGCCATCGAGCCTCCACCAGCGACAGAGCACGCGACTGGTGCCACACCGAGCCCATTCGCACTGCCCATCATCCCCAGCTTGAAAGCGAAACCGCGGCCACCCAAGCCAGCGTCTGACGCGGACAACACGTCTCGGGCAGGTGCTATCGCTACTAGGCATCGCCAGCCAAAAGTGGATTCAGTACCTATTCAAATGCTGCTCTTGAGTCTGCTGACGCCACCAGCCACGACGTGGGTGCGAGTCGACCGAGGAACGTGGCGTCAAGAGGTGATTCACCCGAGATCACCCGGCAAAGCCCTCGGCAGTGAGGCATCACACACACCCGTGATCGAGCTTCAGTCTTCAGATCACAGTGCTCGTCTCGAGCCATCGGCGTTGATCAAGAGCGAAGCACTTTGGAACCAGTTCAAGAGCGAGAGCATGACACCAGTTGGCCACCGACCACTTCACATCGAAGAGCTCGAGGGACCACTCGCTGTCGAAATTCTTTCTCACCATGCCTTGTGGTTGGGGGAGAAAGGCACGTAATGGGCGGTGTTCGCGACCAAGGTGACCATGGACCAACCTGCTACCGCTGGCTGTATCGCTCGCATGGTGGGTGTATAATAACAGTGAAGCCTCCATCGCCGTGCGCGCTGTCAACGTCGGTGGGATTGGCCGTCACGGGTGGTTTCTACCGCGATCGTGCTGCGTCTCAGTCCTGATCGAAGTCATCGTCCACGCCGATCGCGAGTGCTCGCCGTCGACCCAATGCCGCCCGTAAGACACGCGGCCGAGACTGCAACAGAAGTCGTGGCGCTCGACTTGAAGATCAACCGCCTTGGGCACATGGTGTTTGGAATCGAGTACGTGATCACCGGGCACGTGCTGACGACGCTCGCTCCGTCGTGGGTGATACCGGTACACGGTTAGACCCCATTCTACTGTGTGGCGATCGGCTCGTTTCGATGAGCTGAAGCGTCGTGTCGTCGGTGGGGGTGTATTCAACCCTGTGATCGAGCCTGGGACAGTCTGAAGCGGTGGGGCTATTACTACCACCTCTCCAACACAAAACGAGGGGAGTAGGTTCAACCATGAAGCCAGGCATGTCAATCGGTCAAAAATAGATGCTGTTGGCAGACGCTTCTGTGAAGCCAGCTTCGACAAGACCAGTGAGCGTCACTTGGGTGTCGATGTCTCCACGCCCACCGCATCGATGAATCGACGATCGCTCAAGCTACTAGTGCCGTCGGCCTCGAACGTCGCATTCTGGGCGCTGTCCACGCTGTTCATCATCAGCCAGTTGCTCGGTATGATCTGGGATTCGACAACCTACGTCAGGTACCTCGAGTATGGCCGCTCCCCACTTTATGCCACGCAGCAGGCGGTGATACCAGGGTCCAACGATGAGCCGTTCAGCGACCGCAACCTCGTGTGTATGGCCTACGGTCGCTCCTACATCGCCATGCAACTGAGCGCCGTGCTGCGCGACCCACAGCTCGCCAAGGTCACTGACACGACGGGCGCATCGATCAGTGGCTACCGGGTCGTCAAGCGCGAGAAAGTGGCCACGCTGGATCCACTTGCCGCCACCTTTTACCTCGACGTATGTACCAACATCGACCGCACGCTCGAGGCGATCCAGCAAAGCTATGCGAAGCTAGGGTACAACGTCACCACGGACGTGCTCCGTATTGTGGACGACGTCTACAGTAATGTGACTCGAGAGATCCCCAGGGCACTGCCGATCCTGGTGCTGCCCTACTGGGACAACGGCATCCGTGCCCACTACGCGATCCCAGGATAGGACGGCATGGCGTGTCTCTTTCGTCTGTACGGCGTGTACGCGAACGCCGCCATCAATGAGGGCGTACTCCGAGGATCCTACCGACACGTGCGCGAGCGCAAGACCATGGAATGGCTAGGATGGCCCGGTGGCGTGTGGCGCAATGGCTGGTACGAGCACGGTTCTGGCCAGCGGTGGAACGTCGAGATGGACTCGAGCGATCCGTCAAATGCATTTGGTATCGAGGTGGGCACGTTCGACACGTTCCAGAACCAGGCGCATGACTGCAGCCTGCCCCCGTCTCGACCGGCAGCGTGCGACGAGTTCCCCGTGCGTGAGTACTGGGGCACGCAAACCATCGCGACCACGCGCGTGAGCAAGCTGAACCAGTTGTACCTCTCCAATGGCAGCCACTTTGGCCACTTCATGTACCAGGGCTTGTCCCAACGCACGGTCCAGAACAAGTACAGCCTCGAGACGTTTCTCTCCAACATGTCGACCACGTTCCTCAGTCTGCGCTGGTTCACGTCGATGGCAGCGATGCTGAACGCGTACCGTCGCAGACTGACTCGATGGCAGACCACGGGGCTCGGCTGCCTCTCAAGTTCACGGGCGTTTGTGCTGCTCCCGTTCATTTTGATGCCGCGGCTCAAGCACATTATGACTGCGTTCTGGACCATCGGGTGTGATTTCCAAGGCCAGCAGAGCGGCTTGTCGGAGGCCTGGTTCGCAGTGTACCCTGCGATGGTCGAGTTCGTCTTCCTGCTCTTCAGCCTGCTCAATGCCGTGAGCAAGGCGACGTATCGACGCATGTCGGACGGCCTCGCCGGGCCGACGCTGTTTGTGCTTGCGATGGTCCACTACTTTCGCACACCGATCGCCAAGCTGCCCGTGCTCAACGTGGACGGACGCGTGATCACGGTGGTCACGTCTGCCGAGTTTGAAGCCATGCCCTTGCATCACCTCTTTGAGCCTGCGGTTGCGCTGCGAATGAACGGGAACGTGACGATGCTGTTCTACTTGAAGGTGGGGATCGTGGGTCTCAACCTGCTGCCGCTGTTGTTTTCAAAGAGCGTCAAGCAGTCGAGACGCGACGCTGGCTGCGCAGTAGAGAATACACTGGCGCTGCGTGCTGCCAACGTCGGTGGTATCGGTCTGTCCAGGATGTACATCACGGTGTCCGGACCATCGCACCGTGGTGTGGCAGTGCCTGACACTTTGACTCAGGTGGTGCCCTACACAGAGAGCCGAGTGAGGGACCACGCCAAGCCTGACGGTGGTCCAGGCGACGGAGACGGCGAGCCAGCAGTGACGTATCTCTTGAGCGGCTACGAGATCAGTCGACTGGGCTACATCGTGCTTGGTGACAAGTACCTCTTGACCTACGAGGACTGGTGTGTGGTAACCACACTGGCACCGCTGCGCTTTGTCGAGGCCATGTGGAACCACCGCGTCACGGTGTTTGACGTCACGTATCATGGAGGAGCGTATGAAGTGGTGAGCGGATCACGCCTGCGTCGACTGGACGACCCTGAACTGCGGCGAGTGCCGTGGTACCACATCACGGTCGGCTCATTTCGATGACCACCAGTGGGAACATCAAAATGGGTTCACTTTTGGTCAACTCAAATTTGAATTGACCATCACTCCTACGTTCCATCGGTCTTCTATTGGGTAGTGTAAAGTAGTACCTACCGTCGGGACTGGAGGGGTAGGGCACGAGAACCATTGATTGGTTCGTGGTGAGCAAACTGCGGTTCACTTGGCTTTTGTATGGGCGGTCGGGTGACTTGACATTTGTATACGGACCGGCGCTGGTTTACTGGTCTAAAGCGCGCGGTTGGCTCCACCTATTTGCTCTTCCTTTCACTCAGCGTTTAAGTCGAAGCAAGTTCCAAGATGGTAAGCTTGCGCTTGGTGACGCCCTGTATGCGCGTCTGCTCTGTGCCCATCGACTGCGACTGCATCGACGACGAGCGCGTGCATCCTGGTGCCGATTCGTGGGCAAATTGTGGCGATGGCGGCTGGTGGCGACGCGCAAGAACGTGCGCTTCGAGACGAGAAACAGTCGCCAGGCAAAACCCGAGATCGTGATCGCAGATAACAGCCATCCCCCCCCTTCAGTCAAAGCGATTGAAAGAATCGTGCTGGGTTACAGTAGCAGGGACGCGTGAACGAGATGCTTGGAATGGCCGCGTGTCCCCGCACTTGCCTCCAGTCGTTTTGCTTCCAGTCGGCGGTAGCAGTTTCTCGAACCGATCGGTAGATTCGCACGGCGTGAGCAGCTCCGACATCGACGAGAACCTAGTGGATACGCCGTGCAGGAGTCGATGGGCAAAGAGAACAGAACGCGCGCGCGCAGAAGCGGCCCCTCCGATCGGATCGTGGCCAGTCTGAGATCACTAACATGTACTTGATTCTTGGTGTGGTAATAGACCAAGGGTACCCAGTCGTTCGGTAAACGTCACAACAAGACCCACACGATCTGCCGTCGCTGTGGCAAGAGCTCGTACCACGTCCAGAAGAGCCAGTGCGCTTCGTGTGGTTACCCGGCGGCCAAGATGCGCAAGTACAACTGGAGCCAGAAGGCTCTGCGCCGCCGCACCACGGGCTCTGGCCGCATGCAGTACCTCAAGACGGTGAACCGCCGATTCAAGAACGGTTTCCGTGAGGGCTCGGCCGCCGTCTCGAAGAAGGCCGCCACCAACTAAACACCGCCCGTTGTTTGGGTAGGTGGCAAACGGTTCTCCGTTAGATGAAGACGCTGCCAGCGCTGCACGGGTTGCCTCGGCCATCGGTGTGGCGCTGCGAAAAAGAGAAAGGAACTTACTTGGAACAAAGCCTTTTGCGCTGTGCAAGAACAAGATCCAGTGCCCCCTCATCATCTCATTGCTTCTTGCCCACCCTCCCGTATGCTTGCCTTCGTCAACGCTGCGGCTTGTCGGTCACAGTGAGTATTCATACTGTAGTAGCCTGGCGCCAGTCCACTGATGTCCTGATGAAGCGAGATGCGCTGATCTACAGTACGTCGGGTCAGATGCGTCGTTGTCGTTCCTTGCGACAACCACGAGAAGGGTGCAAGCCTCCTGGGGACTCTTACAACAGTAGGCTGGTCGGGGCTGGTACAACGTGACCCTTTGTTGGATGGCGAGTACTGGTACTACGTAGTATGTCAGAACCTCCAGCCTGGAGGTCATCTTCCTGGAGTCCAGGAGGATGTCTGTTTGCGCATTGCCTCATCAAAGCAAGGTGGTAGACGAGGATTACATGGCTTGCGCTGCAGCAACCACCCGCGTTGCAGCACGCACCACCGGCCACGCTCATGCTCAGTTGCCAGTGCATCGCATGGAATCTGGTCGCGCGTGCGACATCCAACTCAAGCGGTCACATGAGCGTGCCTTCTCAAGCGTGTCGCGATGCAGGCGCGCATGAACTGCGGGGCAGCGTCAGCAGCTTTACATGGATACATTGGACAACGATGGGCCATGCTGTTGAAAACCAGGATCGATCACTCTAAATTAGGCTTTGTCCTTGTTTCAAGCAACGCGACAAGCGTGAATCTTGCCCGGGTGCCACACTAATTTAGGGATAGATGGGTACACTCACTCTTCTATGAAAAGCGAACCCACGGCGTCCACTCCAAGTCGGGCATGACGAGCTCGATACTCCACCCCGACCGTCGCTCCTCCCCACTCACTCTTCAACTTGCCCACACACACACACAAACCCTCCCCTGTCCTCTCCAAGCACCTCGTCACCATTCATGGCGCACGACTCGTTCGACGCTGGTCCGCGCGTGATCCACCTCCCGCCCGACAAGTATGTCTACGTGCTCGACACCAACTCGAACGTCTCGCGCGTGCTCGCCGGTCCGCTCACATACACGCGCCAGGAGCATGAGCAGGTGCTCACGACGGAGCCGCAGCAGATGATCGTGCTCCCTGCGCAGCACTACGTCGAGATCCGGAACCCAGTCGTGCGCGGTGCCGACCAGGAAATCCTTCGCGACCAGTACCACCAGGCCAAGCTCCGCCACGGCGAGATCAAGTTCCGCGTCTTCGACCAGTACCCGGACCTGTTTCCTCTCTACCCAGGTGAGGAGCAGGTCGGCGCCATCAAGCAACTGCGCGTCGTGCCCGTGGATTGCGCGCTGCGGACCCGCGCGACGCCGGCGACGAATAGCTCTATATTGGGCCAGCGACGTACGTACTACCCACGCGTCCAAGAAGAGGTGATCACCGACGTGAACACGATCATCATCCAGAAGAACGAGGCCGTCAAGTTCCGTGCCGAGAAGAAGTGCAAAGACTCGCTGGGCATGGAACGCGCCGCAGGAGAAGAGTGGCTCGTGCGCACGCCAGGCGCGTACCTTCCACAGATCGACGAGGTGCTCGTGGACGTGGTGTGCGCTCGGATCGTGACGGATCGCACGGCGTTGCACCTGCGTGCCGTGCGCACTTTCAACGACGTGTACGGCATCCAGCGCAAGGCCGGGGAAGAGTGGCTCGTGACTGCCGACATCGCCGAGACGCATGTGCCTGATGTCCATGAAGACGTCATGGGCACCGTAGAGATCGTGACGCTGACCAACCACCAGTACTGTGTCGTGGTGGATCCCGTGGTCAAGGGCGTACCGAAGCGCGGCACGCGGGAGCTGCGCAAGGGCGAAGCCTCGTTCTTTCTGCAGCCGGGCGAGCAGCTTGAACACTTCAAGATCCAGGACGTGCTGATCCTCGGAGAGGATGAGGCCGTGCTGGTGCAGGCGAATGAATCGTTCGTCGAGAAGGAGGACGGCAAGGACACCAAGCGCGAGCCAGGGGAGCGCTGGATGGTGCATGGGCCACGCGAGTACATCCCTCTGATCCAGTTGCAGGTGCTTGAAGTGCGCAAGGCTGTACCACTCGATTCCAACGAAGGCGTGTACGTGCGTGACAAGAAGACCGGCCACGTGCGCGCGGTGAAAGGCGAAACGTACATGCTCCAGCCGACAGAGGAACTCTGGGCCAAGTACCTCTTGCCAGAGGTGGAGGAGCTGCTCGTGTCACAAGGCACAGGCTCTGCCTACGTACAGGACCCTACCAGTACGAGTGGTGTGGTCACGTCCAGTCTTGGCCAGCGCTCGTCCGCTCCACTCGCTCGCGATCCGACGCGCCTTGTGACCTTTGAAGTACCGCACAATGCCGCCGTGCAAGTGTACGACTACAAGACCACGTCGTCTCGCATTCTGTTTGGCCCGACGCTGGTGATGCTGGATCCGGACGAACAAAAAATTCACCGTGCTGCGTCTGTCTGGCAGCGTGCCCAAGCAGCCCAACGTGATCAAGAAAGACGCTGTGCCTGCCGCTTGGTCCTGACTTTATGCGTGACCAGATCATCGTCGAGACCTCCGACCACGCGCGCCTGCGCCTCACCATCGCCTACAACTGGCACTTTACCGTGCACCCGCAGGACCACGCCGAGGCGGCCAAGATCTTGAATGCCAAGGACTTTATGGGCGACGCGTGCAAGACTTTGGCGTCGCGGATCCGTGGTGCCGTCGCGATCGAGAGCTTTGAACACTTCCACAAGCGCAGCGCCACGATCATTCGCCAGTCGATCTTTGGGCTGGACGACCAGGGCAAGATGCGACCGCACTTGGTGTTCGACGCCAACAACTTGTGCATCACCAACGTCGACGTGCAGTCGGCCGAGCCCGTGGATGTGCAGACACGCGAGAGTCTCCAGCGGTCGGTCCAGTTGGCGATCGAGATCACGACCAAGTAAGTCACAGGAGGCCCGCGCCAAGTCACTGGCCATGAAAGAGGAGGAAGAAGCCAAAGGCCAGTTGCTCACACAACAATTGGAGAACAAGGCCGCGGCCGAACAAGCACGAAAGAACCTCGTGCAGTTGAGCGCCGAGTGTGCTGCCGTGGAGGCGGAGGGCGAGGCAGTGGGCAAGGCCAAAGCCACCGCGCAGGCCGCGGAGATCGACGGCCTGGCCGCAGTGCGCCAGGCTGAACTGCGTGCCCAGGCGGACCGTATTGTCCACGAAAACAACCTACGTCGCATGCGTGAAGAGTACGAGCTGCAAGTGGCCCACGCCAAACAGCTGGCCGAGATCGACGTCAACAAGAAGCGCGCGCTGATGGCGATCGAGGCCGACAAGTTCCAGCAAATGGTCGCGAGTATCGGCAAGGAGACGCTGGTTGAGCTCGCGCGCGTCGGCCCTGAGAACCAGGTCAAGATGCTCGAGGCGCTGGGGCTCAACGGCTACTTGATCACGGACGGCAAGTCCCCCGTGAACCCCGTCGGCACCGTCGAAGGCATGATCAGCACGATCGCGAAGGCGCCGTCCCTTGCTTGACCGAGTGTACTGTAGCCATTTTGTACAAACCAAGCGAGTTTGCGCAACTTTGTGTTTGTATAGGAGATATGCTGCGAACCTGAGCATACATAAGTTTTGGTTTCTGGCATGATGGCGTTTCCAATGAGTTGCAGGTTGAGGTGTCGGGGTACGATTCGTAACCATTTATTTGTAACCAATGAAATGGGTGTAAACTTGAATTGTGGAGCAATGGGAGAGTCGCTCCACGCGTTTTTTCGCTCCTCTCCCGCTGACAGAGATCTCGAATTCGGGGTTCGGGGTTACGCTGATTTTGGCGCGTAACCGTGGCGAGTCTCCAGTGAGTGACCCACCCAGGCCCAGCACCCAGCTCAAGTCTAACGTCGACTACTGTCTAACCTGCGAGTGGCGCGCACCCCTTTAGACTTTGACACGGGTGAGTTGGCGCATCACCAACATTCAACGCCGACGACGCCGACGACACCAACGCTCGCCAGCCCACGCGCATCAGCGTCTTCCTCCCTTCGCCTCTCGACCTCCGTCTCTCCTCATCGCCACGCGCAGCTGTCTCCTCCGTCGTCGCGGCATCCATCCGTGTCTCTTTCGTCCCTCCTGAAAGACCGGTTGTGCCCAAGGCCCATTCACATCTTCAGCACCATGGGCGATAACTGGCATCTTGAGGTCAAGTTCCAAGGGCGGCCGATCAACTTTGTCGGTCGCCTGCCCGCCGAGAAGCGGACGCTGCTCAAGGAGTTCCCCAAGAAGCTCGCGATCTCGACCCGCGCCAAATTGTCGGCGATCCCATCCAAAGGCTTCTTCTGCAAGTTCGTGGCCAAGCACGTCGAAGAGCTCAAAGTGTACATGCTCAAGAACGAATGCGCGCTCTGCGTCAACTTTGTCGCGTCGACCTACAACTTTACGCTGTATCTGTTGGTGCCCGCGACGCTGCGTGGTCTCAAGTGTCTGCATCGACTGAAGAAGAGTGGTGAGTTGGCGTTTTGTTGGCGTTTTGTTGGCGTGCATTGGACTCACACGTCGTTGGATTCCAGGAGCTCCGTCCGATTCGATCAAATCGCTCTGCACGGATCGCGAGGGCGTCGTGATCGGCTTCATTGTATCGGAAGTCAACCACGAGCTCGAAGAGAAGCTCGTGGCGCGAGAGAAAGTGATGCAAGAGATCGCGTCCACGGCGAAAGCGATCTCCACCACATTTGGCGGGGACCCGTTGCTCGAGTTTGACTTGCTCATGGACCAGCTCGAGACCAAACCATCGACGATTCCGGTGCGTTGGCGTTCGATTGCTTGCCTGTGTCGGCGTGCGATTGCGTTGCATCGATTGACTTGACTTGACCGATTAGATCTGCTCCAAGTTCATCGTCAAGCACGAGCAGCTCCACTCGCGGATACGAGAAAAACTGCTCCAGACCATGGACGAATTCGATAGCAGCAAGGGCAAACTCAACGTGCTCTTCCTCGTCCACGACGTGATTAAACTCGTGCGCGCGGGGTGTCCCCAGGACGATCGCAATGCGAAAATGCACGCGTCGCCGCTGGTGCGGGCGTTGTCGAGGGCCATGCATGCGATTGTCGACAGGATACCCGACGAATCCAGACACAGCGTGCGTATTGATGGCATCTCGACTCTGGATGCGATGGTATAAGCGTGAATGTGGGTGACACGGGTGACACTGATAGAATGTGTATGCTGGTCGACAGTCGAATGTGAAGGCGGTGTGTGACTTTTGGACCAAGTGGGGGTTCAATTACAAGTCGCCCCCGGCGGCGGAAGAGAGCGATTCGATGTCATTGGATCCAGCGCTCGCGCGAATGGACGAATCGCTCGATCTGATGGAGAAAGAGGCGGCGAATCCACCGTCGGACGCGTCCAGTTCACCAATCAAGCAGCAAACCGCGCCGCCCGAGGTGCTCGATTTCATGAAGCGCCACTCGATGATGCCTGGGCCGTGGGAGGTGTACCTGTCACGTGCGACGGCGCAGGAACTGGCCGAGCTGGACAAGGCCATGTCGCTGAACGAGGAGTACCACAAATACAACCGGTGGAACACTGCGGACAAGGGCGGGCGGCGCACGGGCGAGTACTTTTTGCACCACTACGTCAAGACCCACATGCCTACGCTGCTCCTGCACACGTTCACGAGCGCGTCCTCGTTCACCAAGCGCAAGCGAGAGAAGAACGCGCTCGAGATCTTTAAAGACGCGTTCTTGTGTACCTGGGACGGTATCGACAATGCAGCGCGGCGTGCGATCTCGGACGTGGAGCGGCCGGTGATGGACGATATCTGGCGCAAGATGGAGAACGAGAAATGCGTCAACGCGTCGGCGTTCGTGTTTGGCAAGATCCGGCGCATGAAGACCATCGCATTCTCGCAGAACCCGGAGCTGGACCGCATCCTGGCCCAGATCGCGGATGAGCGTGACGTCAAAGAGCAGGAGCTGATCGATAGCATGGTGCGTGTGTTCAAGCTGGATTCGATGGCGAGAGAAGGCTTGCGCAAGGTCAAGTTTGTCGAGGAGCTGTGCAAGATCGCCAAGGAATTGTGTGACCGCTGCCGGGACCGCATGGTCGCGAACCCATCGGTGCACGTGGTCAAGCTGGCCCAGAAGGCGGTGGCGAAGCGGAATCCACGCAAGGCGTACTCGACGGCGATGAAGGTGATGATGCACCGCCAGATGAAGCTCGCGGCCATGTTTGACAAGGAGTCGCAGTACGTGGATGCTCGTGACTGTTTTTTGTTGTGTGTGTGTTTTGTTTGGGTGGGGGGAATAAGGTTGTTGACTGTTGTCGATGTCATGTAGAAAAAAGCGTCGACTGGAAGACTCGTCCCCGTCGGCTGAGACGGACGCGTCCATGTCTCCGCACGAAGACCTCACGGATGCGGAGCTGGCGGCGGTCAAGAAGCGGATCCCCAAGCCACCCAAGCTGAACTTCAAGAAGGTGGACCTCCAGACCATCACGTACCAGGAGAGCAATGACAATGGCACGGTCGGTGTCGCGGTCTCGGGCATCCCGAACGCCGGGCGTGGACTGTTTAACCTCTCGGCCCACACGTGGCCCGCGTTCTCGGTGGTGTGTATCTTTGGTGTGCGTCGCATCACCAAGGAAGAGCACCACGACGGGCTCAACAAGGTGGCCAAGTGTGGCGAACTGGGCGAGACGTTTGTGGTCGTGAACGGCGTGGTGCGCGAGGTGGAGAAGTTCCAGATGCAGTACGGCCACCGCCTACAGCCGTTTGACGGCCTCGTAGACGCCGAAGGCTCGGCCGGTGGCTTCCCAAACGACCGTGTGTACGAGTACCCGGCGGATATTTATTGGGACGCGTCGTCGTTTTACAATAATTGCATCCTCGTCCCGGGCTGCCTGATCGACTCGCACGACGAGACCGGGCCGATCATCTTGAGCCAACTGTACATCGTCACGTGGAAAGAAGTGGGCGTGCGGGAGGAGTTTTTTCTCGCGTACGGCACCTCGTACTACGAGGACGACGAGGGCAAAGAGCGCAAGCTGCGGTAGATTAGAGAGCCATCCAATGTACTGAATTAACACGGTCGGCCCACCACCGTGTTCTGCTAAAACCGTTTTGTTTTCTTTTGTGTTGTGGCCAAGCTCATTTCCCTGAGACGTGTAAGCTTACACGCCACACAAACCGAAGTCCATCCAAGTCCCCTCGTGTTTATCATCATCATCAGCAGCATGAGCGGAAGCGTCTCGCGCGTCGAGGCGCTCACCGTCAAGGACCCGAACGCCGTGCGCGACATCATCACGAGGCACGCGTACACCAGCGGCCTGCGCGCTGGCGCCGTGTCGGCGTCGGTGGTCGGCACGGGTGTGTTACTGGCCACCAAGTTCTTGCCAACGTTCCGCACGCGCGTGGGCACGAGCGGCAAGACGGGCCTCGTGGTCATGTCGTTCCTCGGTGCATTCGCGATCGTGTCGGACAAGCGCTTGCTCGCCGGCGCGCGTAACCCAGAAATGTACCTGGCGTCGCTGGACGCGGACTACGTCGAGCACAAGATCCACGAGAAGCACCAGCTCCAGGCGCACCACCGCCTCGCCAACTTTGTGTACGACCACCCGTACCGCGCGCTTGTCAGTGTCGGTGCGCCACTCGTCGGTAGCATCTACGCGTTCCAGCGCATGAACCCGGCGATCTCGGCGTCGCAGCAGGTGATGCACACGCGCATCTACGGCCAGGGCGCCGTGGTGGTGCTGCTGCTCTCGGCCATGGGCTTCCACGATTACATGCACAAGCGCGGTCGCTTTGAAGAGGTAGTCGACGAGGACGTAGCCTCGCAATAAGCCATGCATCAATCAATCGATCTACCACCATCCGTGACCGTTATGAGCACCTCCGACCAAGTCGGACGGCTAGGTCCCAACTACCGTACTGTCGTACCTACGTAATACCTACCTACTAGTAGTAATACCGACCTGACCTACATACGCTTCTTCCAGGCCAGCGCGCGGGCGTCGCCCATGCGCCGTGGATTGGTGCACCGCCGCACGAGGAAGAACAGCATGAACAGCGCAAACACGCCGGCGACGGCGAGGAAGAACCCGCCGAGCCATTCGTTGTCGCTGCCAAACCACGAGACCTCGGCGATCACGATCGCCTTGGACCCGCCAAACGACCGCACAAAGAAATTCGACTGCACGGCGAACACGAGCGTCGTGCCTTCCGGTAGTTCATCTCGAAGAATGAACCCGTAGGCCTTCCGGAACGGTTCGATCGCCGCCGTCTCCACCCACACACGCCAGTGTTCATTCTCAAGGCCGGTACCGACGCCGTACTCTGGGTGCAGCGGGTCGTACACCCACGCCGTGCTGTTGGTGTAATCGGAGGCGAGGTACGGGACTCGGTTGCCACTCACTGGCGGGATGATGAGGCTGAAGTTGGGGTTGCGCCACACGGGGAGGTAGTCGCCCAACGACAGGGGCCAGGTCGGGTTCTTGTAGGGCGTGGTGTACTCTCTCGCGGCGCCGCGCGCGACGAGATCCTTCGGTCCCAACTTGTCACCAGTGGGCAGCACACCCTCATGGAGCCAGAAGATGTCATTGAACATGGTGTTGGCCACCATGCCACACGGGAACAAGTCGCGTGCCTTTCTCGACCAGCTCGGGCAGTCGCCAAGCTCACACGACTCGGAGTAGATGGTCTCGACGGGCTCACACGCCGTGATGGGGATGCCCGGTTTCCACTCGTCCGTGAACTGTGTGCGATCCATGGACGACACAAAGCGACGGTGGTGCTGGTAGAAGCCGTTGATCTCGTAGAAGACGCGGGCGCGGCCGCCTTTGATCGGTGCGCGCAGCGTGATGTTGACGAAGCACGTGTGGTCGGCGTGGAACGAGTTGGCCTGGTCGGGCGTGTCCAGGAGGCAGTTGTCGAGCTGATCCACGATGCCATCCTCCTGGACAGCCACGGCGTCCTTGTGGTTCGAGAGATCCGAGTGCGAGCCAGCGTCGTACACGACACGGTAGCTGCTCATGGACTGGGACTCGAGAAGGATGGCGATGCCCAATAGAGCACTCGTGGCGACGACCACGAAGGAGATCGCGATCGACCAGTTGAGCGTCAGCATGGGCTCCCACTTGGCCAGGTTCTGCTGGGTCAGGCGCGAGTTGTCGGGCCGGTTGACGTTGTTCTTTGGGTCGTGCTTGGGTTTCTTGGGGACAGCAGTGCCGAGCATCGGCGCCACGGCGGCTGGGTTGGGCGTGGCGTCCACAGGGATGTCTTCATGGTCGACTACCACAGCCGTCATCGCGATGGACCGACGGACAGACGAGCAATGGGGTCTATCTCGGCCTCGTGTGCTTCTGACCTTCTGCCACTGCCACCGTCGTCGTTGCGAATCGGCCACGGATGCCGGTGGCCAAATATAGCAGCGGCGACTGCGTGAAACTCCTCTTGAAATTGACCACGGTGGCCATCATGCACAGGGTAGTGTACTATTAATACCTGCTACTAGATCATACTCATCGGACTCTGGGCATGGATGGTATGATATGTACTGTATTGTATTAGATAGGGTCTAGTAGTCACGAGCGGGCCCGTTCACACTCCTTCGATCGGAATGCGACACACGGGACAGGTATGCTGCATACGCAGCCACACGCGGACACAGTCGGCGTGGTAGCGATGACCACACAGGAGTCGACTGGTCTTACCTTCGGCTGTCAGACTACAGCAACAGATCGGACACTCGTTTGTTGCTGGGGTGGCATTCTTCACGACGTGTGCGTCGTGGTCTTCACCTTCATCCATCGACTCGTGTGCTGGACTGGCTGCCTCACTGTCACTCAGCACGATGGGCGCGTGGTCAATGAGGATGCTGGGTCGACGCGACGTCGCGCCTTCACTCTGGCTGCGACGCATTTGCTGGTGCGGACAATGTGCATCACCGATTGTGCCAAGCACGATGCGATCTGCGACGTCTGCTCGCTGCTTCTCCACATCCAGGAAGGCATTCACGACTGCCCAGGCCTGCTTGGTCGACTCACAGTCGGCGTCTCGACCGAGCACAGCGAGCAGGAGGTCGTTGATGTACTCTTGGATCACGTTGCTGTGCACAAACTGCGCGACCACGCGGCTGTCGCTCCACCGGCGCTTGGGTTTGTTGTACTGGGACGAGCTCACGATGCGGCGCAGTGGTCCACAGCACGCGAATTGTCGGCAGCTGCCGAGTGTGCCTTGGAGGTCTTTTTTGAACTGCAAGTAGTCGATCGGCGTCTTGGCCAGCACCCATTTGTGGTGGATGTCTCGGTCGGTCACATACAAGACAAACTGATCTGCCTGTGTGGATGCTGTCGCTGTGGTGGCGCCAGTGGACGGTGGCGAGTGGTCGTTGCTGGGACGACGCGTGGCGGTGGAGAAACTGGAGAACGATGACGCGGCACGGCGCAAGCGACTGCGCTTCTGTCCAGCGGACGTGGATGGAGGCACTGGCGCTGCAGAGGGTTTGGCAGGGGAGCCCGGCGTCACGACGACGTGGACAGCGGCCTGTGGAAGCTGTGGCGTCGTGCGCACGGGGCTCGTGCTGCCAGGCAGCTTGCCATTGGTATGGATTTCATTCGCGTTCACCTCGAGGAAGCCTTCCAACGAAATGAAAACCATCCGGATCGATACGAGTCGCTCTTGCGGAGACGTTCTCTAGGGATCTATGCCCCGTTGTTTGGGGAACGGTTTGATCTGTGGAGAACAGGTTGTCGGAGAATGAAGAAGAATGGTTCCACGGTATTGCGTTGTATGAACTGGTGGCGGAGCTGACGCTGAGTGCTTGTGATGGTTCTTGCGCACGAGAAATCGCGCAAAACACCAACGCCGACGCGCACATCAGTGGCAAAGCCAGTGATAAGTTCACCAGATGCACAGGTGGATCTGACACTCTGTTGGTTTCCTTGGTGTCAACCGCAATTCGACGACAGCTGCAGGCGTCAGTTGGCACGTCAGTCAAAATGTCGCACTAAATCAGTAGATTGTATCTTGCTTGACAATGCTTTGATCCAGTTGCATGCACTCAGATAGGATGCATTTGGCTGGCAGTTTCAGCTTCCAAAATACACCTCAACGTTCTGAACTCTCCAATTCCAGCAATCCGATTGGTGGAAATCATCCACCAAGTGTTGGCGAGGGCTTTTACGGTTCTGTGTCCCCTCCCCGGAGGGAACACTCTCCCCTCCGCTCGCAGCCAGAGCAATCTCCACCACCCTGGACTACGGATCCACACAGGCGTAATAAGGAGCTACTCGAAGATGAGCAGCCATTCAGCACATGGGGAGCACCCTGCCTCACCCGCGATGGCTACAGTGGATGTGACGTGCGGACTGTGCCGCAAGCGCACGGCCGAGGCCGTACCCAAGCTGTGCCATGGCTGCGGACTGCCCGTGCATCTCTCGTGCGCGCAGCACGTCGCCGCACGCGACTGCAGCCTCGAGCTTGGATTCCCGCTGCCCACGGTATACTGCTCCAGCCGCTGCTACGAGACCGACTTCCTCGGCGGCGGTGGCTCCACCGCCGCGTCAGCAACCGCTGGCAATGCCACGGCGCTTGGCAGCAGTAGTAGTATGAGTAGCAGCGCCGGTATCAGCACCGACGCCAACGCCAATGCCACCGCCACCGCCACCGCGCGGTGGTCCCAGCAGGTGCCGAACGAACTCACGGCGGCCCTCACACTCAAGATCGGCGACGTGAGTCGCACGTCGCGCAAACAATTGTCCATCACGACCTTCCACTTCCTGCTTTCGGAAGGATTCGACGTGTTCAAGGCCAAGGTCAACCAGCGTGCCACCAAGGAGCTGCAGGCATGCACAGCGGAGCACTACATGCGCGAGGACCCGTCCATCTACATTCGCCCGGGCGTGCACTCGAAGCAAGCAGAACTCGTGGAACTCTCGGACCGCAATTTTGAGACCCGCATCCGCAAGTCGTTCCGCAATTTCCTCAAGCGCAAGACCATCCAAGCCACCGCGTTGCGCCAGGAGCACTTCGAGTGCGACATTTTCATTTACGTCAAGAAGGAGTCGGTCGTGCTGCGACGTACCACCGCGTCTGCGCGCGGGTCGTCCACGAGGCTGCTGTCCGCGTCGGTGCCACGCCAGGCCACCAACACCGACGCCCACACCAACCGTATCCTGGCCGCGTTCATGCCTCCACACCAACAACACCAACCATTCCAGTATGTTGTGCACGACGTGGACTCGAGGGGCGACGCGTCCACGACGACGACGACGAATCTAGCGAGTAGTAGTACAAGCCTCCCGCAAGCCACGGTGGGCTACAAGCGTCGCCTCAGTGAGACCCACGAGCGGGACCAACAACTCCCGACTACTAGCATCACCTCGGATCGCAGCGACGCCGGCTACAAGAGCATTCGGATGCTGCTCAACGGGTCGGTCGTCGCCGTCAAAGTGAACGTGGCGGACTTGTTCGCCGCGTTCGGCGTCCCGCCACCGGCGACACTGGAGGCAGGCACCAACGTTGGTGCCATCCCGACGGACGGTGTGGTGTGAGGAGGTTGTGTATTCGGTGTGAGTCGTTTAAAGTACGACGACCGTAGGGTGGAGGATACAGATCGAATGGAAACGCGTCGCGCTGGCTGCGTCCAGTTTGTCAGTACTATTCACTACAAGTACAGTTCTACTTCAACTACTAATCCTACAAAATTGGGGATGGAATG
>JAADXF010000029.1:0-75830 GCA_023337575.1 Pythium chondricola
GAAGCCGAGGCCAGAGCCCACCGGTGGCAAGACGATCGCGCGGACATCGCAGCCGCCCTCGACTCCATCAGTTGGAAAACTATTCTGGAGATGCCGGGGTCCTCCGCAGCGCAGCGCCTCCTGCTCCATCGGCTGAAGAGTTGCCGACTGTCCCAGTGGGACCGTCTCAACCAGCGCATCGGCGGCCCGCACTGTGCGACGAGCCCAACGCCAGCAGACAAGCTGTTGCACGTCTTTTGGACCTGCCCGCATGCCCAGCTGCTGTGGGACAACCTAGATGCCGCCTGGCAGCATCTGTGGTCCGCGCAGCGCCCTGCAGAGACGGAGAAGGAGCGCACTGGCAGTCGGTTTTCTCTCAAATTGGCTTCAGTGCCCGACCGGTTGTGGCTCCACCGGGAGCTCACCAGACTTGGACCACCATCGGGCGATGACACGGTGGCAACACACCTGGCGGTCCAAGCAGCCTGGCGCCAGCACATCCTCACCACGCTACAGACGATCTGGAAGTGGCGCACCATGGTGGACGAGGAGCACAAGGCCTGAACCGACCCCGAAGCGATCGCGCACCACGACGCATGCCTGCGAGCAGCGCTCCACGGGCTGCAATGGCAACGCACACGCCAGAGTCAAGCCACCTGCTTCACCGCGGCGGCACTCCGAGCACTGGCCAGCGGCATCACTCCGACCACCAGTACACCACTGCTTGGCGCCGACGACCGCCACCAGTACGTGCTCTTCTTTGACGGAGGCTCGCGCGGAAACCCTAGACCCGGTGGCGCCGGGGCCGTCGTCGTCCAAGTGCCGAACACTGGCACCGCCAGCAAGGTCATCTGGACCGCGAGTATGTCCTACCAAGCGCCCACGACTACCAACAACGGGGCAGAGTACGCAGGACTGTTGACAGGCCTGCAAGCAGCAAAGAAGTACGGGTGGACCCCGCTCGAAGTAGTCGGCGACAGCCAACTGATCCTGAACCAGATGAAGACCTACAAGGCCCCGCGGCGCGTCACCCTGCGCTCAGTCTACGCTAAGGCCAGACGCCTTGGAGACGCCCTCGGCGTGACAAGCTGGTTGCATCACCCCAGAGCCTTCAACAGTATGGCAGACACGGCAGCTAACGTCGCCATGGACACGGCAGCGAGCTGCCAAGTCCACCACCCGGCCTCGAGACCGGATCACGACGGAGTACTAGAGTTCCTCGCGTCAGACATCGGCCATTGGCACGAGACTAGTTTAGTTTAAAACACGGGCACAGCCTGGCTATAGGTATCTAAGGAGACGCCAATAGACCTCAATTCCTCTCACCTGGCTCGTTGTGCTGGCTCCGGTAGTTCATCAATGCGAATGTATTATCATCCCCAAGGCGAAGGTACCGATTGGTACCAGCACGAATCGCTGCAATGAATCGCAATTCACACAGATGGTCACACTTGCCTTCGTATGGTTTAGGACACGCGCACATACTATGGCGACGAACGCTTTCGTTCCAATCCATGATTGCTGGTATCGATTCCCCGTTGGGGTGAATGACTTGGATGCTGCGGTTCACAGCAACGGTGAATGGGCGAAGGCGGTAGCCAAAGAAGAGGAAGCCGTCTCCTCCTCTTGG
Source organism: Pythium chondricola (assembly GCA_023337575.1). Lineage (NCBI taxonomy): Eukaryota > Oomycota > Peronosporomycetes > Pythiales > Pythiaceae > Pythium > Pythium chondricola. The sequence continues at coordinate 1,610 of JAADXF010000029.1, forward strand.
ATTGGAGCCTGCGGTGTCGAAGAAGTCGAAACACCCATCGTTGACCCAGGCAAAAGAGAAGTGATGGAGAACACGCCCTCGTTGGGGTTACGTAACTTCAACGTGGTCGCCATCGCGATCCGGTCTGACAGTTGATGGGTACGGTAACCCAGATACGGTTACGCAACTTCAACACCAAAAATGGCTTCACTTGCTGACCAAAGCAAAAAACAAAGCATGCTGAACGAGGAGTATGACGTGCGCGCCGTGGAAGCGCGCCTCGCGGACATGGAAGCGAGGCGCCGCCTGCGCTTTGAACATACTCGACCAAAGCAACGGCCTCAACCAGACATCCATGTGGTGAGTCAAGCCATGAACATCGGAGACTTTGATCTCTCCACCTGTGATTCATCAGCGAGCGAATCCGAGTCAGAGGACGAAGAGGAGGAGAGGGAAAACAGGGCGATCTACAAGTCAAAGAGTGGCGCTGTGGGGCGAGCCTCAAAAGACAGACTGCGCGACAGCCTGGACCTCTCCATGTCTATGGCTGTCGACCCTATGCCAGTGTGTGGTAATGTACAACCGACCCACCCGGCGGTGAAGAGTACAAGTGCTACATCTCACTCACAACAAGCATCATCTTCGACCAGAGGCGACGAGTCAAACATTGCACAAGCGAATGTCGCCTCACAGCCGGGTGTGGGCCGGCTAGTCCAGCGGCGACGAGAGCTGGAGCGAGAAGCAGCCCAGCAGATCAGACCTACCAATGCCCGCACCAACCACCAGCCTGCCACCGTCATGGAGGAAGTCACACTCGTTGCGGTGTCGCGCCTTCCGAAATCAGCAAAGATATCGACTGTGGCAAGGGGCCACGCCACACCATCATCCCAGGTGAAGCCAGTCAATGTAGAGGGTACATCAAGGCTGGGCCACGAGGAGAACAAACCAAAGAGTGCGACGGTGCTTCTGTCAACGCCGAGCTCAGTAAGTGATGCGTCAGGTGTGCATAACACTTCCATCAACCCCGTACCAGCGCTAGCGCCATCAATCCCAACAGGATCGTCAGCGTCTCGAGTCGCTCGGCATCTTGATGCCCCCACTACGATGGCGTCTGCTCCAGTCGTGGCGGCCCCCACACCACTACCTGTCAGTCAGCCATTCATGAGAACAACCCAACCCAGGACAGCCATCCCACTACCTACAAATCAACCAGCCACACACACGATTCCAGTGCCAACCACAGCAGCAACCGTCAAGCAGAATGGGTACGCTCGCGGTCACAGTCAGACCGTTCCACCAGCCCCGAACACGATGGCCCCAGTCAAGAGTGAGCCACAGGACGACGCCACTGATCTCATTGACGACCTGCTAACCGCCGAGGAGCTCCGTCTTCGAGAGTCACTGGAGAAACTCACCTCGCGTCTCAGCTCATTATCCTCTGCAAGAACGGCCAGCACCTACACGCCATCACCACCCAACAACCACCACGAGTCAGTTCCTATTGTCAGTAGTGATGACAGCAAGAGTCTTCGCCAGGCGTCCTATGGAGGTGGTACCCACACCAGGCCACACCAGCAGACCTCTCCTTCCTCGCGCGCGTCGCTGGCCAAGCGCACGGAGCTGTCGAGCGGTGTACCCAAGGCGCGAGTGCGTCCCGGCGCCACCACCGTGGTCCAAGATCCTGTCACCATGTCTGAGGGCAAGCACAAGGTCGTCATCAAGCGTGACCTAGCACACTTGTTGTTCTAATGCCATGGTGCTGAACTCCAATTGAATGACGTTACGAGAGCTGTCCGCAGTCATCGATCACGACCTCGTTGTGGGGCTGCGGCCGGTGGTTGTGCGTCGTGATCACGTCCACACTCTGCATCTTGTCCACCACCTCGAGCCCTTCAATCACTTCGCCAAACACCACGTGCTTGCCGTCCAAGTTGGTGAGACCGGCACGCGTCGTGATGAAAAACTACACGATCCATCCATCCACCACGACACAATCATAAGACGCTGCCCCAGTCCATCGACTCGTAATGCATACTAGTACACACACACCTGCGATCCGTTTCGGTTCCGTCCGTTGTTGGCCATCGACAGCAGCCCCACGTCGTTGTGTGGGAGGAACGCTTCGTCTTTGAAGTTGCCCCACAGATCACCCTGCGGCATGCCCTTGTAGATGCTGCACCCGCCCGTGCCGTCGCCCTCTGTAAAGTCACCGCCCTGCACGACGAAATCCTTGACAATGCGGTGGAACTTGGACCCTTTGAACTGGAGCGGCGAGCCCTGTCGGATTAAATAACACAAATCAGTACTACGTTCAGTACATTGATGCCCTTGGGCTCAACTCACTTTTTCGCCGGTGCAGAGGCATCGAAAGTTCTCAGCGGCCAGCGGCACCACGTCGTTCAGCAGCCGCATAACGATGCGGCCTTGGCGCTTGCCGCCGATCGAGATGTCCATAAACACGGTCGGGTGCTTGTCGCTCGTGAGCGACCGCTTCTTCCGGGTCGCCAGCGACGCCTGCGTCTGCAAATACTTCTCCTCGAGCTTGGCAAACATCTCCTCCTCTCTGTCCTTGAACCGTTCCAGTGTCTCCGTGACCGTGTCGAGCTTGGACGGGTTGTGCTTTTGGTAGAACGCCGTGAGTCGGTCGTGGTAGCTGGTCACCGGGACAGGTGATGAGGATGAAGAGGATGATGATGACGCCACCACCACCGGCTTCTTGTCATCACGCAGACTCCGTGACGCCTCCCACGACGATCGCGACGCGTCGCGGAATGATACAGTTGGCGTCGTATCCAATGACGGCCTGGTGCTCGAAGTTGCGGTCGAGGTAGGCACATCGTAGCCTAGTCGGCTTAGTTTCTCAGCCAGACTCTCGCGACGGTCGCTGCTGTTATCAGAGATGGGCGCCGGCTTGCCATGTGCGATTGTGGCCTCCTCCTTCTTGAGCTCGTCGCGCTGGACGCGCCAGGAATGCAGCGAGCGCTCGCGGAAGTTAGCGTTGGTGCCCAATGCAAAGCTGCTGCTGCTGCTATTGTTGGCGGTGGTGGCTTGTTTCTTGGTCTCTTGGACGATGTACTCGACTGCGGAGAGAATGTCGTCCTCCCTCAGTGCCTTGGCCGCGAGCCAGCGGTCCTTGGAGCGCGATCGGTGGGCGTGGCCTTGCGAGAGCGACTGTGGAGGAGGGGCTTCTTTTTGAGGTGTTGTGGACTCTGATGTGGACCACTGCGACGGTAAATTGCAACAGGAGAAAGATCAGTATACAGATACTATAATGCGCGGCTTTCGCGGTGCGAAGCGGCTTACATCCACGAGCTTGAACGGCCGCGGCGTGTCCATCGTCTCGCCTATCACCGGCATCCTTGGTGCGGCTTTGGAAGTCAAAAATGACCTTGCAAAACACCGGTATTGTAACCGGTTATCATTGTGGAGTATAATTGGCTTAAATATAGGAGGCAGTTGATTGGCCATAAATGGACTAATTCCACCAGCCAGCGATTGGTGGGGAGCTCCTTTCAGCATCGCTCCATAGCTAAAAGCCAAACATTTCCTCTTTCCCGGGTTTGAGAAAATGGTGTTTGAGAAGCCTGTTGTCGTCGACTGCCGCGGCCACCTTGTGGGTCGTCTTGCCTCGCTCATCGCGAAGGAGCTGCTTCAGGGTCAGCACGTTGTGGCTGTGCGCTGCGAGCTCCTCGAGATCTCGGGTTCGCGTACGTAAACACCTCGTATTCTATTGCTTGATGATCGCCGCGCGCGCCCGTCTCGCTGGATCGACCGGCCCGAGCCGCCATGGGCTGCACCACCTTTTGTTCATGTAGTGAGACACAGGAAAATCGAGACGCGGTGGATTGGTTGGTCGTCGCGGTATCGAGTCGAATCGGTTCCGGTGCGCGATGTGTGCGGAGTACTCGGTCGCCTTTTGTCTTCTGCTCCTCAGTCTGTTGCGTGAATGAGAAGTGGCGCATGGAAAAGAAACGACGGGGAAACGTGCCGTCGCGCGTCGGCCGAGTCGGTTCGATTCCGCGGAATCGACCGGCGGCTGCTGTCGCGGTCGGACTGTTCTCACAAACATGCAAAAGTCGCTGTGTGCAGGCACCCTGTGACGACCCCGGGTATTGGTGGTGTACCCTTGTGGTTTCACTTCCCCCGGGCGAGCAGTTGTGTGACCATGTCGTCTCGGTCGACTCCATCGAGCAAACGGGCAGTGCGGCGTGGCGTCGTGTTGGAATTTTATCCGCACTCACATGCGTATGCTCTGTTTGCCTCGTGGGAATATGACAGACGTGCGCAACAAGGTCAAGTTCCTCCAGTTCTTGAACAAGCGTACCGCGACCAACCCGAAGAAGGGTCCAGTCCACTACCGTGCGCCATCGCGTATGCTCTGGCGTACCATCCGTGGCATGTTGCCGCACAAGACCGCGCGTGGTGCCGCCGCGCTCCAGCGCCTCAAGGTACAGTTGCTTTTTGTAATTTCTCCATGGGTTGTGGTCGTTTTTGTGATTCTGATTTGGTCGTGATTACTTTTGTCATCCCTAGGTCTTTGATGGCATCCCGTCGCCGTACGACAAGCAGAAGCGCCTTGTCGTGCCGGATGCGCTCCGCGTGATCCGCCTCAAGGCCAACCGCCGCTACACTGTCCTGGGCAAGCTCGCCTCGGAGGTCGGCTGGAAGCACGGGGAGCTCGTCACGCGCCTCGAGGCCAAGCGTAAGGTCAAGTCGGAGGCCTACTACAAGAAGAAGCTCGCGCAGAACAAGCGCGTCGCCGAGGCCACCGCCAAGGTCTTCACCGAGAACGCCGCCCTCAAGCCAACGCTCGCCCAGTTCGGCCACGCGCTCTAAGTTGTTGGCACCCACGCCGACTGAACTCGACGCTGCAGCGGAGCATAACCATAATGCCAGAGGAATCATCATCTCATTCGACACCTCCGTCTCTCTCTCGCCCTCTCTCTTTCTCGCTCTGACTTAAGCTGGTGAAGGGGCGAAGGTGGATGCTCACTCAGCGATGCAATTGCAGGCTATATACAAATCCAGTCTACTACGGCGAAAGAGCCACGCACGTCTACAGTCCGTTGAACGCGTCGAACGGGTCGCGATTCGACTGTTGCTGCGGCTGGTTGTACGGGTCAAAGGGCGCGGCCTGGAGCTGCAGCAGTTGGCCCGGACCAGCCAGGCCACCACCGCCCATCGCGTTCGGACCGTAGCCATTGGTGGCGGCGCCAGTGAAACCACCGCCGTAGCCACCGTAGGCCTGCTGCGGCTGTGCGTACTGTTGCTGCGGTTGCGGTTGCGCTCCGAGGCCGTAGGGCGTCATCTGCATCATACCAGCATTGTACTCCTGCTGGCTGTGGGCAGCGTACCCGCCCATCATTTGTTGCTGCTGCTGTGGCTGGCCATAGCCCATTGTCGAGGACGCTCCGTAGCTGCTCGTGGCCATCATTGATGCCTGGGCCTGGGCGCCCACGGTCGAGCCGCCCATGTTCATGCCACTGAACATGGTGTTGCTGGATACAGTCGAGGCAGGCGCAGGAGCCGTCGGCAGGCTCGACATCAAGCCGCTCGTGTTCAGCAGACCCAAGGAGGCAGCGGCAGGCTGTTAGATGTACCATCACCAGCGGTCAGCAATTATAATTCCCCGCACCAATGATAAATACCATAAATCAGTGTACCTGGGGAGCCGCGGGGATGTCGAGCAGGTCGTCGTCCTTGTCGCCTGCGCGGCGGGACCGCGAGGTGCTCTTCTTGGCGGCACGACGGCGCGAGGAGAAGGTCTCGGCGCGGTCAGCAGCAGCAGGACTAGCACTGTCGTCTCGTCGCTGGTCAGCGGTGGTGGAGCTCTGGGTGCGGCGGGAGCCCAAGTAGAACGGGTCGTCCGAGTATGGCTCCGGCTTCTTCGCAGCAGAGGAGGACGAACTGGAGGCAGAGTCGTTCGTCTTCTTTGGCGGTGGCACAAAGTCTTCGGCCAGCATCTTGTTGACCGCCGCCATGCCCGAGGACTGTTCGCGCTTGGCCTCGGCAGCGCGCACGACCTCGGACAAGCCGGTGGTGGCCGCGGTGGACACCGACTTGACCGAGTTCTCGGCGGTGAACATCTTGTCGCGCTCGCTGATCACGGCTTTGAGCATGTCCTGGATCTTCTCGCAGACCATATCAAACTGCGAGTTGTTGAGCAGCGGCTCCCAGAGCAGCGGGGCGACCGCCGGGATAATGAGCTTGGCGATGAACTCGGAACCGAGGTGCTTGCCCAAATTGTCGTAGCAGCCGAGGACGCACATGAGCACGGCGGGCGACTTGTCGGTCTGCAGTGTCTGCGCGAGCGTGGGTAGCACGCTCTCGACCAGCAGGTCCTTGTCGAACACGTGGAACGACTTGGCGAGCCAGAGCAGCGCGTTCACTCGCACCGACATTTGCGGCGGTGCGAGGATGAGCTTGTTGACACGCGGCAGGATCACCTGCTTGAGGATACGGTACTCAAAGAGGCTGGCCTGGTCCACGATCTTGTTGAGCACCGTGTCGAGGATCTCAGGCACGGTCGAGTCGAGTGCGCGGCAGAGCATGGGCACGATGTGGTCGCGGATGTACCCGTCCTCGGCCTTGGGGACGAGCACTTCCAAATCGGACACAAACATGAGCATGCACTGCACGGGCTCGGTGATGGCGAGCAGCGGGGTCATCATGTGGGCGATGTGGTGCGAGAACGTGATCTTGTCCACCTTGGCCACGATCTTGAGCAGCGGCGTGATCACGAACGGCGCCACGGCCTTGTTGATCACGACCGCCTGCAGGCCCGGGATCACCATGTCACGTAGCACCCTGGGCGAGAAGCCGTCGATCTCTTCGGTCAATCCATTCAAGAACTTGGCCTGGCTCGCCGGGTCTTGCTCCACCAGACTCTGCAGCGTGCGCAGCGTCTTGACCGGGCCACTGTCGAAAAACTGCGACGCCAGGAACGTGCGCGCCTCGGGCCGCTGCGTCGCCTGCACCGCGAGTAGCGAGCGGATCGTGTTGTGCAGCGACACGGGTACCGAGGGCGGGAACGTGATCGGATGCATCGAGTTCACCTTGTACGCGTGCGTCATCTTGTTGCCGTCACGCACATCCAGCACCGGGTTGCGGCCTCCGTCGGCCCGTGGCGGCACGAAGAGCTCAAACAGCAGCAGGCCGAGCGAAAACATATCAGCGCTGCTGGTAAACTGGCGCGGTTCCGTGACGAGCTCCGGCGCGCAGTATTCGAGCGGGGGCTCCCACGCGCCTTCGATGCGGCCCGTGGTCGCGTTGATCGCGCCCGTGGACGCGTCGGTCGCGTAGTATTCACTGCGGGACGGTTGTCCTGGCTCCACCACACGGCAAAAGCCCATGCCGCCGAGCTTCCACTCGCCCTTGGGCGTGATGAAGATGCTGTGCGGGCCGAGGTTCAAATGGACGCGTCGTCCTTCGCGGTGCAGGAAGCTCAGCGCCTCGCCCACGTGCATGACGCCGCACGCGACCTCGAATTCCGTGAGGCCAATGTCGAGGACTTCCGGTGTGATGTTGATGACATTCGTAAAGTTCTTGCAGGCGTTGGCCAGCGAGCATGTGACGCGCTCGGTGACGAAGCTCAGCGAGCGGCGGCTCTCCTCGAAGACCTCTTCGACTTTGAGCACGTGCGGGTGGCGCAGCACGCGCAGGGTCTTCATCTCCTGGCGCATGATGTCCAGGTACCGCTCCTGGTCTTCTTTGCGCTTGAGTTTCTTGAGATCCTCCTTGTCAAAGACAAAGATGGAGACCTCCTGGCCCGTCTTGCGCGAGACCGCGGGAAAAATGCGCCACGCGAGCTCATGGCCGCCCGACGCCGTGCAGTCCTTCGGGGTCTCGTAGTGCTTGTTGAACTCCTCGCCCAGCACGCCCTGCACGGCGCCCGAAACCGCCTTCTCCACAGCGCTAGAGAGCGACTTGAACATGGCGATGCCCTTGGCGCTGCTCAGGCGGTCGGCCATGGATCGATGGCGAGGATGGAGAAGGGAGGGAGGAGGAGGAGGAGGAAGGGATGACTTGGGTTCCTTCGACCAAAATGGTGAAGAGGTCACGTGGGCGGAAGAGACCGCGCTCTATTGAGGGCGTGCTAGGTGGCATAATTGAGTGAGAAAGTACCGGTTGCCATACCGGTATGGATACTGATACCGGTATAGCGATTCAAATAGAGGACTCTTTGGATGCAGAATGACGGTCACTGATCCATCACGTTGCATACTATAAATACCGGTACCCGGCTCACGACACAATCATCCACCGAAGAGCTCAAGATGCTGCGAAGCGCTTCTACTGCGATGCTTGGCACCGGAGGACGCTTACGGGGATTCGGTGGTGGATATTGCGCACTGAGCTCAGTCGCGGCGCGTCCGCCGGTGCCGGATTTCTTGCTGGAGACGGCCAAGATCAAAGTGCGCGCAGCGGAGGATGCATGGAACACCAGAGATGCCAAGCGCGTCGCGCTCGCGTACACAGTCGACAGCACGTGGCGCAACCGGTCCGAGTTTATTAATGGTCGTGATGAAATCGAAGAGTTCTTGACGCGCAAGTGGGCCAAGGAAGGCGAGTACCGACTGATTAAGGAGCTATTCGCGTTCAGCGGTAACCGTATCTCCGTGCGCTTTGCCTACGAATGGCTTGACCAAGCAGCGAACCACTGGTACCGCTCATACGGCAACGAGAACTGGGTGTTCGATGACCTGGGCTACATGGCGAAACGCTACGCATCCATCAACGACGTGCCGATCAAGGAGACTGACCGCAAGTTCCACTGGCCTCAGGGCATTCGCCCAGACGACCACCCCGGTCTGAGTGATTTGGGATTGTAACAAGGATCCTTTTCTCCAGCGACACAGTCGTGGCTGCATTGAGGCGTGTAGACTATGCATGCAGAGATGAACTAGCTTGACTCGCATTGTCCAGTGCGACAGAAGCAATCTCAATGAACGATCATTTTAACTTGTCGCTGGTGGGATCCCTCATTTCGCCTTTCCAATCGCTCCCTCCGAGAGAGGAATGGGAGACTGCGGTAGCGATAGTCCATCGAAATCCCGTGGCCGAACCTCGTGCATCTCTCGACGACAAGCCCATCTCATGCAGTTTGCTATTTCGAGTTTGTTATATCGACGTGAATGGGTGAACCACCCACACCAAGCACCTTGTACCACAGCTCCACCATCATCTCTACTCAAAGATCGAGTCCTCGTTGCAGTTGTCCCAAACCACATTCTCTTGACAGGCGTTGACGGTCAAGGTTCAACTTGACTCGACCTGCGTCTACTGAATCAGGTGATGAATCCGGTGATATTTGCCATCACAAGTTCGAATCAGATGCACTCCCAAAAGTTCGAATCCGAGCGTAATCTGGAGCGATCTGATTGGTTTAAATCCTTCCACCAGTCGTTGGTTGATGGGTGGCTGAGTCGGTGGGCCAATCCGCGTCTGGGTTGGGCGACGGACCGTCCCAAAACAAGGTATACTCGTATCCAAAAATACACCATGCTTTGCATCCCCACAAACCAACCTGGGTGGTGACTCGAGACCTCCGCTCGCCGCCACTTGAAATCGCCAGCGCCAGGTGCAACGTGCATCATCTCGTGGCGCAATCGTTTTGTAATCATCTCGCCAGCCACCCGCGTCGACGCCACCCTCACACACGTTCATTCATTCTCCTCTTCTCCCCCCGTGCCGTCACCTCCTTTTTTCCGTGAGAAATGGCGACGATCTACCGTGGTTCCCCCTCGCGATTTGCATTTGCCCAGTCGCACTATGCCTCCTCCTCGGCGGGCGTGGCGTCCTCGGCCATGACGAACGAACAGCTCCAGATGCAGTTCCGATACAGCGCCTACGCGAATGGCGAGAATGGACCCACCGCGCCACTGCCGTCGGCGCCGTTGCCCCCGCGCCCCAACGGACTCGTTTCAATGAACGGCAACAACGTGCCGTTGCCAGCGGTGTCGGCGGGCAAGCAAATGTACGGCAACGCGAAAGCGCCCATGTACGTCCAGGGCCTGAGCGGGTCGCCGCTGTACGTGAACCCGTTGGTGCCAAAGGCCTACCCGCCACAACCGTCCGAGATGCTGTTCGTGTCGCCAGGCCTGCCGACGCCCGTGGAGCTCTCCATCTACGAGATGAAGCAGCCGACAGGCCTCCTTCACGTCACGATCGGCAACCAGACCGTCGAGTTCCTCGACGGCGTCGCCAACATGCCACAGAAGCGGTAATGCTCTGGAGAAGTCGCTCCATTTTTGTCATGCCTGCATCCATCCTCGTCAAGTTCAGCTCCATCATCATCATCTTCTCTAATACCCACGCAAGAATAGACCTCGATACTCGTGAGAAACCCACGAAAGAATCTGAAACGACCAAGCCACTGCCACCTCCGCTAGAGTTCTCCGTCCAATATCAGTCCGCATCAGTCCGTGGCTTCGTCAATCAAGAGTTTCTGCTTTCTTTCGAGTGGCTGCAGCGTCTACGGCTTCTGATCACGTAGCCTTTGCGCCCTCTTCTTCATTCGCTTCCGTCGTGCTGCCTGTAGTCACCTCTGGTGATTGCACCGACGTCGACATAGTAACTGCTAGTCGCCTATAGGGCGAGTAGCGGATCTGTTTCCATACGTACACCTGTACTAGTAAACTAATACACGCTCTACTAAATCCCTATTAGTCTTTGAGCAGCCGCGACGCCACGGACGACCAGTCTTGCACCAGGCTTCCAACCGGCGCGTCGTCTTCGAGAATGAGGATGCCGTCACTGTGGTCAGCCAAGCCCAGCTCGGCCTCGGAGCAGATCATGCCCTGGGACAGCTCACCACGCAGCTTCGACTTTTTGATCTTGACCTGCTTGCTGCTCATGTACATCCACGACCAATGAGAGACTCATTTTGATAGTGTCTAACCATACAATCAGACTCACACTTCGCCGCTGGTGGCGTCCTTGATCGCCAGCTTGGTGCTGATCTTGGCGACGGGCACGCGTGCGCCCTTCACTGCGTTTGGTGCACCGCAGATGATCTGGAGCAGGTTCTCCGGGTCGCCCACGTTCACCTGGCAGACATTGAGGCGTTCGGCGTCCGGGTGGCGATGGAGGTCGATGATCTCGCCCACCACGATCGTATTCCACGACGTCGTCGGCGCCGGTGGCGGTGGCTGCGAGGAGGCTGTCGGCGGTGCCGCTGGTTTGTCGATAGCGCTGGTGCTGTCGCAGAACATGCGGGCGGTGACTGGCGCTCGATGCTGCGCTGCGAAGAGCTGCACACGGCGACGCGTGAGCGATCGGATCACCATCATTTTGAAGTGCGCTTTTTGTGGCCACAAGCTCCAAACGGGTTGACCAGGTTAACTCCAACACATTAAGTTAACGATAGCCTCAAAGCCGATCTAGGGTATGTTGTAGTATGTCGTCGTCCAAGCGCAGGAATTGGGAGATGCCATGCTTTCTGTAGTGCATGCACTAGTCGTCTTACTGACGCGAGAACGTGCGGCCGGTGATGGTCTTCTTGGCCACCTTTGCTGGGTCCTTCTCGGGGCGAGCGCGGTTGAGAACTGCGTCCACACACACATCAGTATATCCATTCAGAATGCTGCAATCATAGGCAGGGGAAGCATAGAGAGCCTACCTTGCAGGAGCAGATCGACGCGCTTGCGCATGCGGATGTGCAAGTGGGTCTTGGAGGCCGTGATGTGGTAGTGCAGGTAGTTGCGGAGGCCCTGGACCAGCGTGGCGGCCTTGATGCGCTTCTCGTTCGTGTCCACGTGGCTCGGGAAGAGCGCGAGGCTGAGGTAGCCCACAAGGTCGGCCGAGTTGCGCAGTCCTGGTGCACCACGCAGTTCAAGCGGCGGGTCTTTACTGAACGCGACCGGTGGTGCATTGTTGACAGTACGGCGGGCGTCAACGAATTCCTGGAGAAACACACGCGCGATGGCCTGGTCCGTCTTCTCGTTGAAGCAGACCGAGTAGACGATCACGATGCGATCTGCCTGTGGCAGCACGTAGATGGTTTCGTTGCGGCGGAACGGGATCTGCACGGCGCCAAGCGAGCTGGCCGTGCCAGTGCGCAGTGCCTGGAAGCACTGCTCGAACGGCGCCGAGATGATGTTGCGCTTGAGCAGCGCGATGCGGTTGATGAAAGAGGCTGCAGCACACGCATGCATGAGTGCGATTGGCAATGGTGACGAAGAAGCGCAGCGCGATGAGTGAATGTACCTGAGTTGGCTGGCGTGATGAGATCTACATTCACTTGGAGGGTGAGATCGAAGCCTGCCGCCGGTGTGACCACCTGAAACTCTGGATACACGGCGCTCAACATGGCACTGGCGCCGAGGCTGACAGATACACACAAGAAGAGAGGACACGGGTGAGCCCTTGCCTTGATGATCTACGTGTCGATGAGATCACTCACTTTTGCACGGCCTTGACGGGCGCGTAAGCGAGCGACACCGAGAGAATGTTGTCAGCGATCGAGATGTCGTACTGCACGTCGTCAAAGTCGCACAGTCGGATCCCGAGCGGTTCGACGGGGCGAGGCGCTCTGTCGCCAAGTTGAACACGATGTTAGTCTACGCCATTGTCTCGACAAGTCTAGACATGCATTCTGTCCACTCACTTCACACCGAGGCGACCCTCTAGGACGTCCTTGATGATCTTGTTCTCCGATTCGACGAAGAGCATGGTGGTGGGCTTGAGATGCGCAGCGAAGAAGAGGGAGCGTGTCCTGCGTTCTGCTTGTTCCCCCACTTCACTTTGGCCTGAACATCACACTCGGTGTTGGACAGATCCGCTATACCGGTATTTATACCGGTACTATGGGACCATTGAAGTTCAGGACCCGATAAAATACTGCGATCTGAACCTGAACGTCAGGTTCAGATCGCAGTATCGGTATCAAACCGGTATTGTCGCTCACTCGAAACGTCTCCACAGTGTGGAGTCCACACGCATCATCAAGATCGGGGAAGATGGAGTACGGCGTGTACGGACGCGTGCTGTTCTGTGGGCAGCTCGAGAAACGCCGCGACGGCGCCGTGCGTGGCGGATGGGCCTCGCGTGTCTTCATCCTCACGCCCGAGGCGCTGCACTATTTCCGCAAGGTCACGGACCAAGAGTTGCTCGGCGAAGAGCGTGGATCTGTACGTAGCAATTCCTTCGTATTGGCCCCTTCAGACGGACCCTCCTGAGTCAGGAGTCCTGACTCAACAACTCGGTACTGTAGCTCCCACTGTCGGCTATCAAGTCTGTGCGTGCCATGCCGGAAGATAACGCGCCGCTGTCGGCGATTGAGCCCGGTGTGGAACACTATTACCTTGAGATCAACACGGTAAAACAGCGGAATGATGGCGCTATCATACCACTCGCAGCGCCATGAAGAACCTCGTTTTTTTCCAGGAAACGCGGTCATTCTTGATGCGCACTACTGTGGCCGAAGCGTCGACGTGCGAGAGCTGGTCGATCGCGATCGAGGAGCAGCGCAAGGCTCTGCGTGGAGACACGAATGCACTGACCGACCTTGGGGGAGTGCCCGAAGCGCTGCCCAGCCCCACGCTGCTGGCACGCAACCACGAAATGTTTTCTCAGTTTGTAAGTCGGAGCTGTGGGTTTGGACTGTACCTGTTTGTATCAACAGTGGAGTGGTGATCGTATTGGTAGGAACAGTCGCCGCCTCGCATCACCATGGTGTCGGTGGTCAACGTGAGTGAGCGAGACATCAAGGCCCAGGAACTGGTGGTCAAGCGCAAGGTCGAGTGGGGAGAAGCACTCGATCTCGGCGTCGTGGCACAGGGTGGCGCCTGTGTGATCCTGATGCAGGACGGAGGCATTGGACGCATTGGCACCCAGGCTCTCATGGGAAGCTGGGATGCCGGGCAGGCGTGCTGGATCGAGGTGGCCAACACCGAGTCTCCCACTGAGATTGAAGGTATGTTATATTAATACTTACTGATGTATGCATGGGTGGTGGTACCATAACACTGAGAATTGGTATAGTATCGGTCTCGTGCAAAGTCTTGACGACGCCGCCGCTGCAGTCGACGCCCAACAGCGACACGTCCACTACCGTGCTGCCCAAGTGGGTCGAGTGGGTCGATGAAGGCTCCAGCATCGGCTTCCTCGTCATGTGTCTCTTTGTGCACTTGCTGTACGGCGTGGATGGCTTCCACTGGTCCCACAAGTGCTGTCTCACGCTCGGGGCAGCCCTCGCCATCACTACGATCTTGAATGGCTCCTCCAAGTATGTCAGCCTGCCTTTGTATCTGTTGTTTTTTATATCTCCTTCTAATCATTGACGCTTATCGTGACCAGGACGTCACCATCGACACCGCTGACGCCCAAGCCCACGACGATGGCCCAGCTGCCCAAGCTCAAGTTCAGCCTCACAGTCCACCGCTGCAGAATAAAGATGGAAGGCACCGAGTACCTCCATCCTAATTGAGACGGAGTGAGCACGGTGCCACGTCGACGGCACAAGTCCATTTGAGTTTGGTTTCATTTTTCCAGTGAGCAATAAATTAATCGTTCAGTAAGTAAGCACTCAGCCTCATGTGTCAGCAGCTTCATTTGCCACCGAGACTGGGCGTGGTTGACGTCGCTTTCTTCGAGCCCAGCGCCTTCTCCACGAGTCCAATCACGAAGGCACGGTCCTCTTCACTGTGGCTCAGCTCCGTCAGCGTGGCATCGAGTGACGCTAGGGACATGGCGCCGCACGAGAGGCTGCTGATGGCGAGCATCACGTCGGTGAGAATGAGAGGGTTCTTGATCGCGAGCAGGTCCGTGCGCTTGATCAGCCGGATGGAGGGGAACGACAAGTTCCACAGCTCTCGAAACTTGGCTTCGATCGACTCCAACTCGGGTTCTGACGCCGGTGCGCCCTCGGGCAGCATCTCACTTGATTTTTCCAGGTGAAACGAGTTGCTGCGACGAATATCCAGGCGAGTGCGTTCCATCAGACCTTCCACGTTGCCCTCGGACGAGAACCGATTGCGCTGCAGCAGCGCGTTGCGTTGTCGCTCGGCCTCGTACTCCTTCAGTAGCTGGTAGCGCCGTCCATACGGGGCCTGCTTCAGTCGTCGCGCATGGTCCTGCACGTTGCCGGCCTTGCCGATCGAGATGAGCACCACGGCTTCATCTGGTAATGCTGCCAGGTCCCGCACGGGCTCGCCCGTCTCGGAGGAGATGTCCATGATCTGGTTGCGCTGCAGTTCGAACCGGATCTTCATCACGTCGAGAATCGTCTGCGAGTCCGTGCCTTTGAAATACGAGATACACACGGGCTTGCCGAACGTCGACATGCTGTTGATGTTGAGGTGCTTGCACCGCGAGAAGCGAAGCTGGAGCCCCTTGCGTGGCTTGGGCAGGTTGATCTTCCACAGTCGACTGACGCAGCAGTCACACACACGTCGTCCACGGCGTGCTTCATCAGCGGGCGACGACTCCTTCTCTCGCTCGGTCATCGCGAGGCGCGTGCTGGTACACTTGCTGCAGAAATCCTTGCGGCAGTAGCCGCAGCGGTGTTTCCACTCGAGCAGACCAAAGAGTTTACGGCAGTGGGCGCAGTTCTCTGATTTTTCATCCTGCATTTGCAGCGGGATCGGTCGGTCCGGGATCTGGTGCTGCAGCAGCGTGTCCACTTCGTCCACCGTGAGGCTGTTGCCCTTGTAGAGTCGGAACTCTTCGGCCATGAGCGCCTTGATGAAGCCCTGGTTCGGGTACACCACGCCGCGACAGGCTAGCGCATAGTTGACCGCCGTGACCAAAGACCACTGGTGGGCCCGCATGAGGTACATGATCACAAGCGTGGCCGAGCGGGAGATGCCCTGCGTGCAGTGGACCAGCACGCGGCCGTGGTGCGTGCGCTTGGCCGACTCGATGAACGCAAACGTGGCGTCGAAGAACGCCGTGATGTCGGCGTCCGGGCGGTCTTTGATTTTGACTTCCTGGTAGGCAACGCCGTCGGTGGCGAACATATTCTCCGTGTCCAAGCTCGCGTTGACGATGTGCGTAATGCCGAGGTGGCGGATCACCTGGAGGCTCTGCGCGTGCCACATATTGCCGAGGAATAAAAAGCCGTCGAGGATCTCGTTCGGGTAATTGAGGTGGTGCGTGCCGCTGTGTGTGCGCGAGAGTCCGTTGCCCTCGACGATGAGCTCGTCCAGCATCGCCGACGTCGTGAAGAAGGGATACCGGTACTTGAACGTGAGGAATCCATCCGTGAGGATCTTGATGCTCGTAACCGTGCCGTCGTCGATGATCAATCGCTCGAGCTGCTCGAGCCACGACTGCGCGCTATTGTGGTGGTTATTGTAGTTGCTGTTGGTCGGGGATGACGCGGATGTACCGAGTCGGACGGCGTCGCCAAAGAGCACGACGTCGCGCAGCTTGCGCTTGGGCAGCGAGAAGAAGTATCGCTGCTCGTCGAGCATGCCGTCTTCGACGTCGCTGAGCGTGCGGCACTGTGGCATGGGCGGGATGGAGATGGCGCTGGGGATCGAGTCGAGTTCAAACGCCTCGCGCGGCCGCGTGTCGATTAGGATCATGCCGCGCGATGCCTGCGCCTGGTTGTAGAGCCAGCGGCAGTTGACGCGGCCCGTGCGCACGTGGCGCTTGGTCGGCGGCTTGTCAGTTGACGCAGAAGCCGATGAGAGCGACGCGTCGGTTGCTGCCGTCTTGTCGCCCATCGACATGCTGCTCGCTGTCGTGGGAATCGTCGTCGTCGACGTGGTGGCGGTGGAGGTGGTCGGCTTGGTCGTGCTGCTGCACATACCGGAGTCGCCGCGCGCCGAGCTCAATGGCGGTGAAGGAGGAGGTGACGGAGGAGGAAGAAGTGCAGGTGTCCAATACTCGGTGGACGGCGGTGGGGGTGGCGGCAGCAGCACCGAGTCGCCGCTCAGCTGCATCCGCCTCCGGCTCTCTTTGTCAGTCAGTTATTAGTATCGAAAGCAGGGGGGCCACGTAACCTCCCTTGCTCTTATTCTCTCTCAGGCACACACACGTAGTGTACTGTACAGACAGACAGACAGACAGACAGCGACACACACGGTCGTGGTTAGGATAGACAGGTTGGTGTGAGTGTAGAACCTCCTCGCTGCCCTGCTGCTGTGTCGGTGTCCTGCCTTTCCGTGACACACCGGCTGGTGTATGGAGGTGACTCGTGGGTGATTCACAGAGAAAGAGAGAGAGAGAGCGAGCGAGCGAGAGATGCGGGCTGTGAGAAACCCCAGAGCGCCGCAGGATTGGGATGTGATCAATTGATGGACCCGACAAGTGACTACCCACCCAACGAGACAGGCAAACTACGTACACTCTAAAAAACAGGCAAAAAGCCTCCACGCTGGAGGCCCGTGTTGTCGCTTGGAACGCGAGGCAAGGGCATAAAGATCAGTGTCCGTGCGATTATCGGCCGACACATCCTACCCCGCGTGGATGTGACAGTTGGAGACTCATAACCTGCGTTTGTTGATATTAGACTTAATACGGACTATCCATTATTACAAACATTATACAATTTGACTCCATAATGTGATATTCAGTAATTGTGATGCGAATCGTGAGGATCATTTTTGATGGCGAGGCGATCAAGCCGGTGCAAAGAGGAGAAAGATCCAGAGCAAAACGTGCCTTTCGATTTTTGGGCCGCATTTGCCAACGGATCCTTTTGCTTGGATGTCTTCGTGGCTCCATCAAAGATCGAGGTCCCAAATGAATCTCAGCTCAACGGAGGCTGCTATTATTAATACCACGGCTCAATGCAGCCGCCATGTTCAGTAACGCCGAGGCGAATGATGCCGGTCGGATTGGACGGCACTCGGAGTATTGCGCGATGATGGGAGATGGTCAATGTGCAATCCAAAGATGAGCGCAAGTTGAAGTGCGTGCACACAATTGAACTACTATACCGGTACAGTATCGTACAACAGTACAGTACGGTACAGTACCGGTAAATTGTGAGATGTATCCTGCAATGAAGGGACAGCATGGGTCACACCCCGTTTACTGCACATCTCTTTTCTGATCAGGATTCCTAGGTCATCAAATTGCGAAAAACGGTTGTCACATCAAGTCGAATCGAGATGCAGATGTGGTGCGTGGTTCGCTGTCGCTGACGACGACGGTTGGCTCTCGATCGCTGCTGATCTCGCCGCGAAGCAGCGCGTCGATCTCGTCGACGGCGAGGCTGGTTCTGCCGCTAAAGAGCCTACGCTCATCAGCATTGAGTTGCCTGAAGAAACCGTTGTTCAGGATGATCACCGGGCGACTTGCGCGGGCGTAGTTGAACGACGTGACCAGCGACCATCGCTTTGCTCGCACAAGTACGCGATCACCAGTGTAGAGGACCGCGAGATTCCCTGCGTGCAGTGCACAAGGACGCGGTGGGGTCTCGCGGCCGATCGCGTTGCCATTGCGCCTTCGATGAATGCGAATGTGTTGTTGAAGAATGCAGAGATGTCAGCGGCGTCGACATCGGGGATCTTGACTTCGTGATATCGAACGCCGTCGCCTTCGAACACGTTTCCCAAGTCTTCGGTGGCGTTCACGACGTGCGTAATACCAAGGTCCTCGACCACTTCCTTGGAGCCTGCTTGCCACATATTCCCGAGGTATAGAACCCCAGCGAGGATTTCATTCGGATATGCGATGCGAGGATTGTTCATCTCCGACTGTGTCGGGCGGTGCGACGTCGTGTAGAATGGGTAGCGGCGATGAAACGTGGCGAACGGATCACTCAACATCGAGACCGCGGCCACAGTGCTCTCTTCCACGAGAAGCTGACACAACCTCTGCTTCCACGATCTGCTCTCCGCATCGTCACCCCCGACCAACACAATGCCGCGAAGAAAGCGCTTTTGGTAGCTGAAGCTGTCCGCTTCGATCAAGAGACTCACAACCTCTTGCATCGCATGGCACTGAATCAAAGGAGGGATATGAGTGGAGCCGATGATCGAGTTCGCATCCACATCTTGGATTGATCGGCAGTCGATGATCACCACACCGACGGTGAAGTGGTTGTACAGCCACCGCGCACCTACGCTCTTGACCAGCACGTGCCTGTCGCTTGGCATGTTGGCGATTGTTGAGTGCTGTCGTGCAGCCGCGAAGCAGGGCTGAAGTGCCTCTTGAAATGGGTTTACTAACAGCGAAGCATCATGCACAGCATCATCACAAGGTGGAAGCTGATGATTGGCTGGGTTTGGACTGCTGGGATCATACCAAAGTGGAACAGCCTGTATGCAGGGGTTCCGAAAATGTCATTGTTATTGTTTTTTGCAAGATGCCAATACCGGTAACAATAATTTGACCACCCCATCCAGCCACAGCGCCAACAATAATTGGCGTCATTGTGTGCAATATACAGGAAAATGTATTGAGCTGTGCAGATACAACTACATGTCGCCACGCACGACCTTGCGCGCTGTGGCTGCATTCCAGTACTTGCGGTTCACCTTCAGAAACAAGATGCTCTCCAAGTGGAGAGGTGTCAAACTCTGGCGATTCAACCCGAGTATGGCCTTCGCTTGACTGAAGAAACGCTCGACAACGTTTGACGTCGGTGCGATGGCGTCGACTGCGCTCTTGAAGCGTGGGCGGATCTCACGATTACGACGGGCTTCTTTGAGTGCCTCTGTAGCGAATCCATCAACCTCTTCCGCAACACGGGTAGCTTTCGGTGGCGTTGTGCTGTCTAGCAGTGGTTGGAGCATCTCAGCGTCGCTCGTGGAGAGCAGCGCCTCTCTGCCGAGCTGAACATCCACACACGCACTCTCGAATGCGATGTTCTTGACAATGCTAGCATCTGCTGCGAGATACTTAGCAACTCGAGGCTCTTGCTCGATCAGCGCATCAAAGAGATCACGGACATCAAGCAGCGTGAGATTGTCACCGGACTCGAGCTGCTTGGACGTCGACTTGAACACCCTGAGACCCGTCAGCAACCCCTCTAGCTGCTTCTCCTCACGACGAGTCGGCATCATCGCTACCACATCAGCCCCCATACCCTCAATATAGCTCTTGATCTCGAAGTACCAGTGCACCATCATAAACGTCGAAGACCAGCGAGTATCCTGTCGCAACACTGGTCGGAGACTCGTCTTGCGCCTAAGATATACGGCGAAAGTGTGAACAACAACAGGAGATAAATGAAGGAGAATAGCAAAAACGTACCGAAGCTGTGCAGACGCCAGCAGAGAGTTCTTGATCTTGACCATCAACGTTTGAACTTTGCCCAAGATACTCGAGTGGTCGTCCATGAGGAGATTTACCGCGAGATTGAGACGATGGCTAGCGCAGCCGATCATCGGGACGCCAAGTAGGTCAGCAACAGCACCGTTGACAGCGCAGTTGTCACCAACGATGTAGGCGATGCTAGAGTTGCACTTCCCGAAGAATGAGAGCACATGATCGAGTACGCCACGTGGCTCTTGGCCGAGTGGTCGGTCACGTCGTCGTCGACAATCGGAGCCGTGGTGATCAACACATTCTCCACTTTGTTGTCGTGGAGGAAGGAGGCGAACACAGCTACAAAGTGCTCAGACCGAAAGGTCCACCCGTCAAAGATGATGCCGAACTTCTTGGGCAGGAGGTTTGAAACGACGACCTCGACTTCCCGAGTGAGTAGCTCCATGTAGGATACCAGACTGTCCGTGGATATGCTCCCGATCTTCACGTAGTCCTCAGCAGCCTTAGACTCGCAGAAGGAGAAAGGCAAGCTGCACGACAACACCATGTCGATCCACGACAAGATCTTGAAGGTCTTGTCGTCGATAAAACCGACCAGAGTTCCGTTGTTGCCATTGCTGCAGGTCATCTCCGTGATGAAGTTTTGATGCCACATCACGACATGGGACAGGAGGTTGGTATACCCCGTCCCCGACTCCATCTTGCGTTGTGTGCCGCAACGACATAAGTACGTACTGGTAGGTTCTCCACTGTCGTCAACGACATTCGTGAAGTAGAACTCCGTCACTTGCATGGATGAGAGCGGAGCGGTGTTGATTTTCTTCGCCTTGGTCTTGCGGTTGGTTGCTGCTTTCTTCGGAGTGGCTCGGCGCATATGCGTGTTGTTCGTGGCTTTGTCTTCTTTATCTTGGCGGCGGACTTCGTCGTGAACAGCGAGGCAGGCATGGCAGTGGACGGGTACCGAAGGAGCAGGGTAAACGCAAATTTCGGAATGACAGACTGATGCATTGGAGGCCCCGTTCGCCACAACCAGTGCCAACTCGACGGCAGAGCCAACCATTGTGGAAGAGGTTTGCATGCATCTACTCCTTCTGCGTTTGGCGGCTTGGTGCCCTCTTTTTCTCACCTTCTTGAAGAATGGGGCAAAAGCCGCCAAACGCGGGCACTGTTCCTGGAATCACCGCGCGAAAACGGTTGGCCACGGCTCTCCTGGTCGACGTTCGAGCGTAAACGAGTGGCCGGGGGCGACTGTGAGCCGCTGAGACACTCAAGGTGCAGTCATATGACCACCATAGACGTTATTGGCGGGAGAGGTGGGGAAATAAGTTATTGGATTGGTTTTCAGGAGTCCAAAAATAAATAATTTTTGGCATGCAATATAAACAATACAATAAAAATGCTATTTTCGGAACCCCTACCTGTATGCAGGGTTGAATACGGAGACTGGTTTGAAAGCCGTGGCCTCATTCATCCCCAGGTTGCTCAGAGTCAGTTGAATAGGCTGAAATGCGAAGCTACCGCATCATTGCAAGGTAATGAAGTGAACCACTTCAAGTGATGCATGTTTGATCCGAGACCAGTTGCATGAGAACCGTCTGCTTGCTTGCACCTAGCAGCTAACGCTCCTCTGCCAGCATGGCGTAAATCTTCTCAGCAACCTTCCTCACGCTTTCTCGGTTTGGGATGTTGTGATCAATTTCGATCGTGGTGTCATCGCGCCCCACTCTCTCATCCATGGTTCTGGAGAAACACCAGTCCTTGTAGTTTGTGACGACGTTGTAAACTGTCGACAATCCTTCGACATCCGAGAGTACTTCACTTCCAACGTAGGCTTGTGCAAGACCTTGTTCCATGTCATTTTTCTTCGCCTCGACGATGCATAAACGTTTGGTACCGCGCTTGATCACGAACTCGAACTTCCTGTCTCCGTGCACTCGCTTCCCAACAACGTTCTCCTCGGCGAGAATCTGAACGTCGCCATCGAATAATGCACACACGCACGCAAGAACCGGGGCGATGAAGTGCAGTCGTTTCGCTTCCGTTCCAACCACGACTTCTCCAAATGCCTTGGTCACAACAAGGAGGTACGAGTACAGCAGATCAATTGTGTCGTCTCCGATGGTTTTCGTTGTTTGTTTGTACTGATCCGCCGGCATTATATCGTTGACGTCTTTGAACGACACGTACGAGCAGCCCGTGGAGGACTCACCATCCTTGATCTTTGACTTTTTGTTGTTGTCGAGTATTTCATTCAGTTGCTCCCATCTTCTTTTGAGAGTCGGATGGGGCTCTTTGTTGTTGACGAGATCAATTTGCTGCTGACCGCGAATGGCGACCAAAATGTGAATTTCGTCTTCCCCAGCATCGTCTTCGTTAGGAAAGTCGAACGCAGTGTTGCCGATTCGAAACTTCGGATCCATCTTGTTCTCCTTCTTCAGCATGGTAACGTCAGGATCATCGGTCGTGATCCAGTTGCTGTCCTTCTTCGCTAGGTAGAGCGTCAGTTGGTCTGCATCGCACGTAATGGCTGAGGGCTTCTCCGCCTTGATCATCTTCTTCAGGTGCCATACTTTCTTGCGCTCGTCGATGTCCACGCCGAAGACGCTCCCGTCTCCGACCACGACACATGCCAATGACTTCATCTCTGTTTCTCCAGCGTCTTCTCCCGCTGGTGCGACAGTATCCATGTATCTGTGCGATTTGGTGCGAATCGTACTTAGGCGGAGTAAAACCATATTGAATCAATACATTTATACACACACACCCTTAAACCCGTAGACCGTATTGGTTTACCCTAGGTGTTGGAGCCTGTGTACCCTAAACGCTGGTGAGGCGAAATATGTACTGAATTAGCATAAAACCCTAAAAACAGATATTCGCACACTGCAAGAGAAGTGCTACTTCGCAAACACGGTGTTCAAAACACCAGTGGTTGATTTAAACATATACCACTTCAAACCGAACTGTTTTCAACAACTGAGAGTGATTGTCGGGAACCAGTGGGGGGAAACCAAGCCTCGCACGAAGTGCTCACGAGAGCGTGGCGCAGTATCTCGGTGACGACAAGCATTCAGGCCGCGTGGGTCCACGGGACACTACGTCGATATCAATTCGCGCATCCTCTGAGCTGTTCAGTGGTGTCCGGAGAAGCGTGATTCTGTCCCGAGAGAAGGGAGAAAGCTTCGATTACGAGTGCCAGTTGGTCGACCACGAGTTGCCGTCAGTCGATGGTTCAACAGAACTCTATGCCCAGCACCATGGACAGCGTTCAGCAGACTAACGGGAAGCCGAGCGTCGCTGGGAAGTGCTGCGTGTGCCTCGAAGAGCACGACTACCGCGGCACGACGCTCGTTCAGTGCGCACGATGCGCAATCCAAGTGCATGTCAAATGCTACGGCAAGACGATTCCGACCGATGGTTCGTCGTGGCTGTGTGAGGCGTGCGATTATATGGAAAAGCCCGCGCTAAGTGGCGAAGCACCACATATTCAACCATCGTGCGTCGTCTGCCCCGTCGAAGGAGGCGCGTTGCGGCTGACAAATCAACCCGGCGTCTGGTGTCACGTGCTGTGTATGAACTGGATCCCAGAGCTTTCACACAGCCTGAGTGGCGAGATGAACGAAGTGCTGGACGTGCGATTACTCGACCGAAGTCGTGAATCGCTCAAGTGCCTGATCTGCGGCTTGCGCGGCGGCTGCATCCAGTGCATCAGCGGCCGCTGTGCCCGTGCATTCCACGTGGTTTGTGCCATGCGCGCCCCGTCGGATGTCATCTTCACGGGCTACAACCTCGAGAATCAGCAGGTGTATCACTGCAAGACGCATTCGAGTGATATTGCGACGTTCAAGTACGAGATGGTGGACAGCTCGTGGAAGCGATCGCCGTTGCTGCTCAAGTTTGTTCAGGAACACGAAGAAACGCCAGGAAAATGCCGCGTCTGCAGTGCTAAGATCCCACCGAAAGACAGCGGACGTCACGAGACGCTGTGCCTCATTGGCTGGCTCGCACGGGAGGAAGCGAAGCAGCGCAAGCTTCGGTTCGAAGCACATGGCCTTTCTCCACCTACCATCGATTACAGCCAAGTCGCTGTGAAACGAGCCTCTGGGGTCGATACAAAAGATCACAGCGGTTCAGGTCGAGGATCCAGTCATCGCAAGCATGGCCAGCCGATGCGTCCGTGCCCGCAGTGCGGCCAACTTGTGAAAGAGACCAAGATGATGAGTCACATGAAGAGTGGATGCAAGCGAGGCAAGAATGTGTCGCATTCAGGAAAGGGACCAAGCGGTGGGCACCGTTCCGAGCACTCACATATCCGGGCCGGACCGATTGTGGACTTGACGGGAGATGAAGCTCCGCCGCCAGACTTGTCCGACGTTTTGTTCGGGACGTGGCCAGGGCAAAATGCTGGCAGCCTTCTCGACTCGACAAATATGTGGAAGATCGTGAACAACAACTTCTTCAGCACCAAAGTTTTGCTAAAGAAGAGGATGGAACCGTTGTGCAAGAATCTCTGCGGTGCTCGACTAGAAGACATGGGTGATTTCATGAAGGGGTCCGCGTCGCATGATGCGATGACCTGCACAGACAACTTTCTCTTCACTCGCAATGCCGAAGACGTCGACAGCTTAGCGTTGAACAGCATCATTCATCGTTGTGACTCGATGATGCGAAGCAGTCGAGCCCGATGTCCCGACGATCTATTCGTCAAGCCACTAGTTCGCGTGAGCCGGGCTGCAAACAATCAAGACGGAGCTTCCGACGTGCACGCGTCGGACCACACGAAGACGGCGCGGATACGTTTCTCGAATAACTCTGGAGATACTGTGAGCTGTGAGCTGGCGTTCCATCCTCACGACGGCGAGAAACAGAGCGAACCGCATGAAGTATGGACCCGGTATCATCCAGATCAAGTGAGTGGGCTTTCCGGAGCTGGACTGGAGAACGTAAAGCCAGACCAAGAGCTATGGCTCTCACTGCGAAACCTTGAGAGTTCAGAAGATATCCACCCAGTCGACAGTATCGACGACGATGAATTGACTCCGGAGGCGAGCCTTCTCATCGAGAAGCTTCGAGAGCAGATGAGGCAAAACCGTTTCCGGATGCGCTCCCTCTGCAGGCGAACGCAGCAGCACGACGTCCACGACGAGATCGGGTTGAGGGAGAAGATCATCGTGGAGAACTACTACAAGGACTTCGCGTTCTGGAAAGCGCTAAGTAGGAGCCTTCTGTTTGGGTACCAAGAGTTCTGGAAGCTCCCAGCCGAGGAGAGCAATGCGGAAGCGGCCCCTGCGGTTGAGGAGGAAGACGAGCCTGTTGACGATGGGACGTGCGTTGTGTGCTTCGATGGCCAGTCACCCGAGTCGAATCCGATCATCTTTTGTGATCGTTGTGATCTAGCCGTTCACATTCGATGTTACGGTATGCAGTACGTGCCGAGCAATGATTTCTATTGCGATCGCTGTCAGCTGGAGGACGACGGTCGTGACCCAGCCGCGGAGGTGTATTGTCAGCTGTGCCCGCTAAGAGACGGAGCATTCAAGAAAACAATCGACGGCAAGTGGGTGCACGTTGTGTGCGCATTATGGTGCCCAGGTGTGTGGATTGGCAACCTCCAGACGCTCGCTGATATCAAGTTGGTGGACTCGGGAAATCGATCACGCTTCCAAGATACGACCCGGGAGCTTCGCGCGCTCATTGCGCCGCAAGATCAAGATAAATCGATTTCTCTCGTGGTTTCTCCTCCCGCGCGCGTACTTCACCACGGTTCGCTGTGCCAGTATTGCCGAGTGGCTTGTGGCCGTACGATCAAGTGCTGTTATGAAGGTTGTCCCATCTCGTATCATCCTCTTTGTGGGTGGTTCGAGGGGAATGCGATGATCATCAACCTGGACCCAGCTAAGGGCTATGTATACAACGGCGGTGGGAGTGGGCTACTGTTCGAGATGTATTGCGGAGACCATTTGCCCGATGGATACTCGTCAGATATGCGAGTCAAACAGCGCAAGAACCGTCGAAGATTCCGGATCGATTCGTTCTTCAAGACTCAAAGTCAGCTGCAGCCTGTCGGCAGAGCTCTTCGCCCACACCCAGCTCCATCAGACAGCTCAAGACCCGACGAGTGGGTTGACAAGGAACTGTGTGGGGCGTGCTTCAATCACGCTGCCCCTGCCCGAGACTCGTTGACGGATGCTACAGAGCTCAAGAAACGGCAACTTATGTTGCGCTGCCAGTACTGCAACACATTCGTGCATGCGTCGTGCAGCTTGAGTGAGTTGGACGACGTCTCTGATCTATTCAGAAGCAACTGGATCTGCGAGCGTTGCACTCTTGCCGGCCAGGGCAAGTACTCGGCATCGACGTCGTGCGTCGTGTGCGATCGATCAAGCGACTACATGATGCCATGCGCGGGAGTGTTCGACTCACAGTCATCAAGCGCGTCAAATAATGGATCTCCCTCTGGTCACAATGGCACGAGCACGTTGAGCAGCGACCGATGGATCCACGTTCTCTGCGCCAAGGTTACGAAGGCGAAGATGTTTAAGCGACACCAGATGCTGTGCGCAGGGCAGCCGAGCATTGCCAATGAATCGAGTGGAAGATGCGACCTGTGCCAGACACGAGGAGTAGGTTCATGACTCATATTCTCACTCTGGATGGCTCAGCTGACTTTCTGTTCTGTAGCGTAACCTAGCGGGATGCAGAAACTGCTCAAAAAGGTTCCATCCAACATGCGCGATGCACAAGAAGTACTACGTCCAGCGCTCAAACAAGGCAGATTGGAAGTTCTACTGTCCGGTACACCCACCCTCGAACGTCGTGTACGACGAGCTGCATCAGTCGTGGTTCACTGGCGATATTCTAGCACACCTACGCGAACTTCGACACCAGCTTGAGCGTGGTCGAATGATCATCGAAATGGCTCGCCAGCGTGATCGCCAGCGCAAGCGGTTGCTGAACCTGTGTACAATCAAGAAGATGGAGCTATCGGTTGAGATGATCCTGAAGAAGCGACCAACACCGATCATGAAGGACGCTTATTTTCAGTACACTGGTGCAGCACTAGAAAACGTCCCGAAGCGGGAGGCACCTGCAAAGAAGGCCAAGGAGGCATCATCACGAAAGCGGTCGCGCACGAACGAGGATGCAGCTGAACACGACGACGGGCAGCCGCGCAGAAGCTCTAGAGTATCTTCAGCCGATACCATCAAGAGCGAGCCAGTTGACGAGCCCTCGGCAAGTCAAGAAACGCCACGAAAGATCCGTCGCGTCGCTGAAGCTGTCGATGTCACCCCTACAAGACGAAGCAGTCGTCGTGGCGGGGCGACGCAAGAGGAAATAGTGGCTACGCCTCCACCAACTCCAACAAGTGAGCGAGCAGTTCGTGCATCCTCACGAAGTAGATCTGCCCCGGTGATCTTCGGCGCTGAGTCTGCTGATCCGGTTCCTCAACGCCGTCGAAATCGAGCTCTAGATCTCACGCCAGACGAGTTCGAGTGGGAAACCTTGGCTGATGTCCTTCAGGCAGTTACTCGTAGGCGCGATTTCGATGATCTCGTGCCTGAACTCTACCCAGAAATGGTGCGTACCGCTGCGAGATGGTTGAGTTGCACACATTAATCCGCAACCTGACTTGCTCCTTTCGTTTCCAGGCATCTTGATTCCAAAGCGTGAGCACCAAGATAAGCGAATAGAACGGGGGTACTTGCACTTGATTACGGTTGCCTGCGGGATGGTATATTTATAGCTTCTGACGAGATCCGTGTACCTTCCAGCATACTGTGAGTCACAGTTTATTGACTCCCTAGAATTACCTCAACGTGCTCGCATGGCTCGAGCACTGCCGACATGGATGTGATTGAAAGCATTTTGCGGGCACCGAACGGACTCGCTCACCACGATGCCCGATCACAGATATGCTCCCCACCTGCAACTGCTACATCCACATCCGAGACGGTAACAACAGCCGACGAAGACGCGCAGCGGTGCGAAGAGTGGGAGCTGTTCACCGAATGCGGGAGTGCCAGCAGACCGTCGTCAGAGCCTTTTTCAGACGTGGCAGGATCAGTGTCGACACGGTCCTGGATATCGGATTGCAGCACTCATCGCTCCGATACGGACGCACACGGCGATCCATCCGATGCGATGAGTCGTGACCCAGACGAGTCCAAAGGTGATTCTCACAGATGCGACGAAGAACTCGTCACAAGCGATGCCTCGAGTGAGCCAAAGCAAGATGGCTTCGACACACCCGAGGACTGCAAGTCACGCGCAGCTGATTCAAACCCCAGCGTTCTTCGAGGCGAAGATGCCGAGGACCCATCCACCACTCAGACAGCAGAGCCCCGTACTTTGTCAACGCCGGCTTCGTTGCAATCAAGTCGGATACAAGTGTACGTCCGTGTTCGGCCACCAACCCGCACGGAGAGCCAGGTAGACGCAGTCGCGCAAGGAGAGACGCGAAACAGCATCCGTGTAAACGCGACGTCCAGCGGCTCAGTGACCGAGTGCGAGTTTGACGCGGTGTTCATGGATCATGCGAGTCAGAAGGACGTGTACGACTCTATTGAGCGAGGGGTTCTGTCGTCATTGTCCGGATACAATGCCACAGTCTTTGCTTATGGGCAAACCGGCACGGGAAAGACTCACACAATGTTCGGCGAAGATGTAGACGGCGCCTCCGACGACATAAACGAGGTTCCTGATGGGTGGGGTATCATCCCTCGTGCTCTCCAAGCTCTCCTAAGGCAGTCCCAAACGCGGACCGATGACAACTCGGTTGTTGACGTGTCGTGCAGCGTCTTGCAAGTATACAACGACCGCGTCTACGACTTGCTGACCGACCGCAAGAGGCAGAAGCCGCTGCTCGTTCGGGAACAACCCACCCTCAATGGTGGCACATCAGTCGTGATCCAAGGGCTCTCGAATTACCCGGTGCGCACGCTGTCTGACGCCCTCGAGCTTGTTCGACGGGGCCGCATCAACCGCTTCGTGCGTGAAACAGAACTCAATGCATCAAGCAGCCGCAGTCACGCAATCGTGCAGGTGAACATCAGCATCGAGAGCCGTCTCTCCAACGGAGATCGACGGATCCAGTCATCGCGGCTCAATCTCGTCGATCTCGCAGGGAGCGAAAAATGGAACACCGATATTGACCTGGAAGATCGGCATGCGCAAGAGCTCAAGAACATCAACACCAGCCTGTCGGCGCTCGGAAATTGCATCGCTGCGCTCGCCGAGAGTGGCCGTCGCCATATTCCGTATCGAGATTCGACGCTCACGCGGATACTACAGGACTCGTTTGGTGGGAACACGCTCGCGTATCTGATCGCGACTGTGAGCCCGTTGCAGAAATCAAGCGAAGAGACTATCCGGACGCTGCAGTTTGCAGACCGCGCACGCTCTGTGATTCAAGTGGTGCGAGTGAATGAGTCGTTCAGTGGCAGCAGCGAACTACTCGCTGCGAAGGCCCAGATCAAGTCGCTGAGGGAGCGACTAGCACTCGAACAAAGTCGACGACGAGAGACAAGAATCAAAGAGTACGAGGCGATGCAGCGAGAGTTTACAGTGAAGCTACAGACGAAAGACGAGGATATTGAGCGGCTGACGCGCGACAATGAGGTCTTCTCCAAGTGGCGAACAGAGGACGTGAACAAAATTCGAATGCTGGAGGCCAAGATCAAAGAGCTGGAGGCGAAGACTTCCACACACGGTGGACTCGGGCTACAAAAGGCGGAGGAGCCTCAGGCTGACTTGGTGACATCTACATCGACCAGCGACTCAGGAGAAGAGGATAACCAAGCAGTGGTCGAGCATGCGAGAAGACCTGTGGTATCCAAGAGCTCAGCGATGACAGAAGCCCATCGTCGGGTTGTGCCAAGAACTAAGTCGAAGCCAAGAGTACACGAGAGCAAACGCGAGCATGCACAGGCCGAGACGCACGCTGCGACTCCCACGAAATCACGGCGTCGGTCCTATCGTTCACTAATTGACAAGTACTCCCATGGGGCATCGATGCCGCAGCGCAATGACCAAGACGCACTGCGGTCTTTGAAGCCGGAACGACAAGCCAACCACACAACCAACCTGAAACACCAAGAGTGGACTCCCCATACAGTCAAGACTCACGGCAAACCGCCTGACCTACCACAACCGTGGGCACAGCAAGTCTTCAGTGTTCCCGATTCGCCGACGAAGGGATCGCACTATGACCAGTCGAGGCCATTCCCTAGCGTCGCACAGGCGTCCAAGGTCGATTATCCCAACCCATACCACCCTCAAGCCTCTACCCAAAGGGCAGACTCGACGTACGACCAATCGTGGCAGCTTCCGGCTATGCCAGGTGCAAAGTACATTCCCACGAATCGCGTCGAGCCATCCGCCCCAGTCAACTCGAAGGAGATATGCGGCAAGCACAGCCTCAAAGGCTGTGTCCTGTGTGCAGCGAAGGACCACCGAGCACCAGCCATGCAACATGCTGCGAGTGTCCCGGCGATGCCGTCCATCTCAAGCAGCTATTCACCTCGACAGGCTCAAGCGTATCCAAGTTCTCAGCCGGATCCATCGCAGCCGTGTGACCGTCATCGCCTTCCAGGATGCTTCCTGTGCAACTCGTCTACGGCGTGGCGTCCATCCCCAGCCGCCCCCGCTGTTTCTTTTCCCACGACGACTTCGATGAACTCGAGCTCATCGACTCACCTACCGCCCAGCCAATCTCGATCGTGTGCGGCGCACATGCTCGCCAACTGCGTCTTGTGTGCCGGGACGACAGCGTCGCGAGCCGTGCCGTCCCAGGCAGAGTACCAGCAACCCAAGCTCAACAGCACGCTCGGAGGAATACGCGGATCGATATCCCACGGTGACCTTCTTCCACGTCAGTCAGAGCAATCAAATGCCCACTCTACCAGCTTCTCCTCCGCGCTCTCCTACCCGAGTCGTCACGAGCAGGGGTCCCAGGCACCATACCAAGCACCGTCGATGGCAATCGCTCCGTCTCCGAGCCAGCGTCCAATGGATTCGAACACGAAAAAACAACTGAATGCACTGCTTCGAGAAGCATCGGACGCTGCCAAGTTTGCACTGCGGCATCGTTGCTGATGATATCGGTGTTGATCATTGGATATGCGAATGTATTGCGTTTTTCGGGCTGATTATTTTAATTCTTAAAATATTTTAATTATTAAAATTATTGTGGGAAACAAAATTAATTGCTAACGTTACAAATCATGACATGTTTGCAATATATTGGGCACCTCGTAATCACTGGTGACAGCGGGCATTTCGGCTGCTGTTGACGCCGGCCGTTGAAGTTGAAGCCTGACGACCATCATTGGTGGAGCACCCTCATCCCGCAACAGCCGTCACCTCCCCATCCTCAACGCACATTTCGAACTGACTATTGCCACCAGCCGATACAGAGTTGCCTATTGACGAAAGAGCGCTCTATTCAAAGCAGTCGACGCACAGCGCGTGTTCTTGTCACAGAAAGTGCCACCGACCCATCGAGTGGATCGAACTTGTCTGATAGCGGGTCATCCACATGCGCGAATCGGCATTCCTCAACCCGCGCTCCACTCCACGCACCATGACCACGCACAGCAGCTCCAAGCACGTCGCGTGGGAAGACCTCGAGTACCACGCGGGCTTTGGCGGCCACTTCTGCTCCGAGACGCTGCCAAACGCGCTGCCCAAGGGCCAAAACAACCCGCAGAAATGCCCCTACGGCCTCTACGCCGAGCAGCTCAGCGGTACGGCGTTCACGCTGCCGCGTCACAGCAACCAGCGCAGCTGGCTCTACCGCGTGCTGCCACCGGTGGTCCACGAGAAGTACAAGCCGGTCGAGAACAAGTTCATCAAGGCCGACTTTGCGCACGAGCAGCTCACCCCGCAGCAGATGCGCTGGGCGCCCATGCCCTTGCCCGCCGACAGCGAGCGCGTGGATTTCATCCAGGGCCTGCGCACCATCGGCGGCGCCGGGGAGCCGACGCTTAAGGCTGGCCTGGCCATCCACATGTACACGGCGAATGCGTCGATGGCCAACAAGGGCTTCTACAACTCGGACGGCGACCTGCTCATCGTGCCGCAGCAGGGCGCACTCAAGATCACGACCGAGTTCGGCAAGATGCTCGTGTCCCCGCACGAGATCTGCGTCATCCAGCGCGGTATCCGCTTCTCCGTGGACGTGGACGAACCGGTGCGCGGCTACATTTGCGAAGTGTACAACCGCCACTTTGTGCTCCCTGACCTTGGACCGATCGGCGCCAACGGGCTGGCCAACCCGCGTGACTTCCAGTCGCCCTCGGCGTTCTACGAAGACCGTGAGTGTGACTTTGAGATGGTCAACAAGTTTGGCGGCAAGCTCTTCACCGCGCGCATGACTGTGTCGCCCTTCAACGTCGTGGCGTGGCATGGCAACTACGTGCCGTACAAGTACAACCTCGACAATTTTTGCACCATGAACAGCGTGAGCTTCGACCACCCGGACCCGTCCATCTACTGCGTGCTCACGTGCCAGACCGACGAGCCGGGCAACGCCGTGTGCGACTTTGTCATCTTCCCGCCGCGCTGGATGGTCATGGACCACACCTTTCGCCCGCCCTACTTCCACCGCAACTGCATGAGCGAGTACATGGGAATGGTGTACGGTGTCTACGACGCCAAGAAAGGTGGCAAGGGCGGCTTCGTGCCCGGCGGCGCGTCGCTCCACTCGTGTGATACCCCCCACGGCCCGGACGCCGAGACTTTCCTCAAGGCGTCCAACGCCGAGCTCAAGCCAGACTACTTTGGCGGCGGCCTCGCGTTCATGTTCGAGTCCACGTACCTCATCAAGCTTACCGACTATGCGCTCACGTGCGAGCACAACGACGAGGACTACTACAAGTGCTGGCAGCACATGCCCAAGCTCTTCAACCCGCTCCAGGCCTAAAACAAAAACACACACACGCAACACGAGCGTAATCATCCTGTTTATCGTCCCCTAATCGTGAAAAAAACTACATCGACGCGTCGTTTTGCATCACCAACGCCGCGCCGGCCAGCGTCCACTTGGTTTTCTTGGGCTCGGACGTGTGCAGTGTGGCCAAAAACACGAACGTTGGTCCACGCTGGGTCGTCTGGTACACGGGGCACTCCACCACGTCGGGTTTCCGTCGAAAGTAGCCGACGCCGGTGGCCTCCCACGCCGCATCGACCACCACCGCCCGTGCGTAGATCACTGGCATCTCCGGGAAGAGCTCCTTCGGCACGGGGTCGGCCAAGTGGCCACCGCACGCGATACCATCCACTTGGTAGGCAAACGACGAGGTCTTTTCGCCGTCTTTCATCGGCGGCGCCCAGCGTGCGCCTTCGAGATAGAGCCCGTGGATGAACGCACCCATGTCCGGGTAGGTCTCGGCCAAGTCCGCACTCGGGAGGGTCGTACAGTGGGTCTCGATGGTCATGGTGTTCAGTGGGATGCTGTGCTTGCGTGCCGTGTGCTGCTTGATCGCGGTGAGGAAGGCCGCCGGGTTGAACAGCCCCGAGATCCACATCGAGTACGGTAGCTGGAACTCGCCGGTCCAGGTCGTCACGAACGCCACGCGTTCGAGGAAATCGGTAAACCACCGCGCCAGTGACTTGCGGGACCACCACGCGTACCGCTCCCACGAGCAGAGATGTAGAATGTTGCGTCCTGGCACTTGATTCAGCGACAGCGCGTTGCTCAGGTCCTCCATCGCGTCCGTCATGGTGAGTGTGCCGTGGATGCCCTTGCTGAGGTCACTGAGCGTTGTGTGGAGCTCCTTGATCAGTGTCTGCATGCGAGAGGCCTCCTGCAGTGCCACCACCACGAATGGCGAGTGGTCAGTGAGTAAGAGCGGCGCGGCCTGAGTCTGCAGTGCGATCAGGTCCAGCTCTGGTGGCAGTCGATCGAGCAGACTCTCCACCACGGACAAGACGCTTGGGTGGCTACTGTTGGACGCTGACGCTGACGCGGCTGTTGCGCCTCCGCCTCCACCACCGCTGGCCGTCTGTGTAAGCGTGGCGATGGCGAGGAAGACCTGGTTCGCTGCGTCCAAGAGATACCCGATCTCGGCGTTGGTATGAAGTCCATAGAGTGCTGGCGACTCGGGTGGCAGCTGGGCTTCAATGTAACTAGCGTACTTGGTGTAGGAGAAGAGCGACGGGTCTGGGCTGTCGAACCCCGGCGAGAGTGGCTTGCCCTGAAGCACGGCAGGCGTGAACAGCTCGGCCAGGTACGCGTTGTTGGTGATGCGGTCCCAGTGGTCGGTGATGTGGCCACCGTACATGATCTCACCGAAGATGTACCGCAAATCATCCCAGGGTAGCTGAATGGTCTGGCCACTTCCTGTTGACGACGATGCACCTACGTACCGCTTCAATACGTCGGCGCAGATCAGCAGGTCGCCAGTATTGAAGCTATAGAGACGGCTCCATCCTTGGCAGCCAAAGCGTCTTCGTCCAAGCACGATGGCATGGAAGAAGCACAGCCCAAAGAGACACCCTTGGTAGGCTGGTGCAACGGGTGGAGGCACGGCATCCTCGAGCTGCTTGGCGTTGAATTGGGCCCAGGCTCGGCGCAGATTGCTCTTCAAATCCGTCGGCGCTTCGTTCGCGACCTTGATACAACTCTGCAGCAAGGACTCGGGCAGGTTACTGAGTGATGCGAGTGCGGGCGCCTCGGCGGAGAGGAAGCAGCGAAAGTTCTGGTCGGCCGAGACCGAGCACAACTCGAGCGTGCGCTCTAGTGTAAGCAGCCACGACTGCATGAGGTGGATGTTCTGGAGAATGAGCCAGTTGCCCTCGCGCGAGAACCGCAGGAGCATCGCGTCTGCCGTGGCCTCCTGGCCTTGGCCCATCGAGATGTTGAACAGGTTGCCTCGTGCGTACGAGTAGTCAAACTTGGCGCCGAGTGTTTCGATCCACGAGGTCGGGTCGACACCAGGGAAGAGCACAAAGAACATGGGCGTGGACGCGCTCGTCTCGGCGTACGCGGCCTCCATATCGAACGGAGGCTGCTGTACAAACTGCGCGTTACCTAGGGTCTGCACCACAAAGTTCTGCAGCGCGGCGAGCATTCGGTCGGGTCGCACGGCACGCACTAGCTGCAGTAGCTGCATGGGCGACACGCTCTGGCCATTGCTGGGCTTGTACTGGCCAGGAAGTGGCTTGGTCTCGGGTTTGTCGCTGTCGAACCACTCCTTCCACTCCTCGGCGTCCGACTTGATGTACGTCGTGAGCTTGGCGAAGCCCGCGACGCTCTCTTCGAGCTTGCGCACACGTAGCCACACTGCCTCGGACAACCATTCACTGAGCAGCCCCATGCCTGGTCCATCCGCCGCTGTGGACGCTGCATTGGTCGCAAGCTGGTGCACGTCCTCTGGTTTGATCGCGCCTTCGTGCTGCAGGATGGCGAGACACAATTGCGTGGCGACGGTGGTCTTGTCGCGCTCAAAGAGCCCACGCCGCACGTAGTTGAACACGACCTCCGTGATCGAAGTGTTGAGCTGTTGACACCGTGACGCGATGCGACTGTCCGGAGGCAGCGTGTCCTTGGTGGACTCGGCGATGAGTGCCTCGAGCTCTTGTTCACCGCCTTCCGCCACGCGATCGGCCAGCAGCAAGTCCGCATTCCACTGGAACCGCTGGGTCGCGATGATCTTCTTGGCTGCAGCCTTGAGTCGACCGAGTAGACCTCCTCCTCCTCCTGTAGCTCCTCCTCCTCCACCGCTGGCGGTGTTGGGGCGATCCGAGGTCACTAAATCAATACCGCGCTGGTAGATGACCACGAACGCGTTCAGCGAGTACACGTAGTACGAGTGCAAGTGATGCAGCGCGTCCATGAGGAAGAAGAGCAGCGCGCCACGTGCCGCGACACTCACGTACTTGGCGCTGAGCTCGGTGAGCTGCTTCTCTACCGCCTGGGCCTGCGCTGCCTTGGTCGCGATCTCGACCGCGGTCGCCTTGGTCGTCTCCAGGTCCGTGATCAGCTGCACGTTCTCGGTCACGTCGCCCTCGGCGTCGGCCAGCGACGAGAGGATGCGGTCTTCCAGAGCCTGTACGCGTACTTTAAACTGGTTCTGCTGGTGCATGAGCGCCGTCCTCGCTTTGGCCTTGGCGGGCCACTCTTTTCGCACCACGAGGGAGAGCAGTTGATCCTCTAGACCTCGCTGTGTCACAGCAAAGTTGATGAGGGTTGTCTCGGCCTGGAGCTCCGGTGGGTAGTGCGGGTTGGACAGCTTGGTATGGAGGTAGAGTCGGAAATCATCGTGGAACTCGACAAGTTTGTCACCGAGCTTGAGCAGCTTCTTGTGGCCCCGGGTCGTTGTCTGTTTGGTGATCACGGGCCAGAGCGCGACGTCGATCTTCTCGCCCATGTTCTCGACCAACATCGCGTGGCCATGCTCCAGTGCCTGCTCCAGAAGCTGTGGTAGATCGGACTGCTCGGGGCGCACAACGTGGAGCTTGGTCTTGGCGTTCTTCTCCATCTCCCGCAGCCAGTAGATACCTTGAAGCTGCGTGTCGATCAGCAGCGGCCACCGCGTGCAGCTTCTCACCAGTGCTCCGTTTTCCATGGACACACGATCACTGGGCAGCCCGCGCGTGGTCCACTCGGCCATCTCGGCTTCGCTCGTCAACACTGCGAGTGGATTGCACGGTGTCGTCATGGGGAGAGGCCCATGCTCCTTGTTCTTCGTGCCACTGTCCTGAAGAAACGGCACCCACGTGTTGGCCAACAGCGCATCGCGGTACCGCTTGGTGAACGCGCCTACGTACGACACGAAGCTCGCAGCGAGTAGCACGTCACCCACGAGCTTCGCTGCGGACGTCTCCAGTGCCTGTAGCTCCGAAGCCCAGCGTGCGCTCTCACTCCCCAATGCAGCAGTCAACCGTGTGGCCAATTGGATCCTTCGTCTTCCTTTCTCCACTGCTGCAATCGCAGCTTCGACTTCGGCATTGGTGGCATCAAACTCGGCGGTGAGCGCTGCGAGCTTGGCCTCTAATGCATCCACTTTCCGCTGTACTTGATGGAACCGGTCGTCTGCTGCCGCGAGTTTCTCGGTGGCCTCCGCGAGTGCCTTCTTCTTCGGCTCGACCACGACGATCGCATCGTAGTAGGCCACAATGTTGAGTACCCAGGCACACAGCCCAGCCGCCGCCGAGTTCTTTTTCTCAATCGCCTCCACCGTGAAGTGCTCGAGTAGAACGAATGGCCGCACCTCCTTCCAGTTGACGTCAGGTACTTGCTGGTCGTCCACGAGGCTCTTGAAGGCCTTTAGCTCGTCCACGAACGCATTCACGTTGCCCAGCAGCACCTTCTTGCACGCCT
This sequence comes from Pythium chondricola, assembly GCA_023337575.1. Classification (NCBI taxonomy): domain Eukaryota; phylum Oomycota; class Peronosporomycetes; order Pythiales; family Pythiaceae; genus Pythium; species Pythium chondricola. Next base: position 39,078 of record JAADXF010000029.1, read on the forward strand.
CCCAGGACCGGTCTTTGTCTTTGACCTTGCCATTCTTTTGCACCGGGATATTGGCATTCGTGCCGGCCAGTAGCACGACCACGGCAGCGAAGATATCACCCACGCCCGCCGGTGGCTTGGTCATGGTCTTGCAGCTGCCTAGGTCCTTGCGGTTGAGTGTGTCCAGTGCGGCCATCGCAGCCTCCAGCATCGGCTGGGCCTGGGCGAGGTCGGCTTCCGTGTCGGCCTTCTTGGCCGCCACCTCGGCTTGGATCACCAGGCACTTCTCCTTCTCCACGTTGGCCTTGGTCGTCTCGTTCTCGACGATCGCCTTGTCCTGCCGCAGTCGCAGTGCGATTTCTTCCACGACCACGCGCTTCTGCTCGGCCTCCGCCAGCGTGGCATTCAGCTCGTCTTCCATGTTGGTCACGACGTCGCGTGTCACCTCCATTTTCTCGAGGCCGCTGTGAAGGCGGGAGGTCGCCTTGGCGTGGACGGCTTGCTTCTTCACCAACAACTCTTTGAACAGCACGATACACTCGAAAAATGACTTGGGCGTGGCGTACACACGACGCTTCTCCTTGCTGTAGAACTCGGCAGCGATGGCTGACGTCGTGGTGAATGCATAGGGCAGGAACGCTTGCACCGCAATCGCGTGGTCGTCGTTCTTGATGGCGTCAAAGTCGTCCAGGAATCGAGCCGCAACTGACTGCAATGCCTCACTGGGCCACGGCTGGAACCAATCGATGGAGGTGCAGTTGACCAGTGCTGGGAACTTGCGTGCGCGCTGGCGGAAGGCGTCACCCGCCGGGGAGAAGCAGAGCACGACGTGGAGGTTGCGCTGCTGCTCGTGCACGAAGAACTGCCAGCATCTCTCCTTCTCCGAGAGATGCGCCGTGGATGCTGCTGACAGGACGCCCTGGGCCTTGGCGCGAGGCAGGATCTGCTGGACGATGTTGGTCTGCTCGTCGGCATTGAAGAGATCTGGTACATGGCCACTGGAGAGCAGGTCGTTGATCTGCACGAGCATCCGCTCGTGCTTGAGCTGGTTGTCGGCCAGCAGCAGTACCAGGGCGTCGCCCTTGACACCAGCACGCAGCGCCATGGTCTGCAGGTCTGTCTTGAAGTCGAGTAGCGAGTAGCTGGGCGTGATGCTGAGCTCTACGAGTGCGTAGCCGCCTAGGAAGGCAGAGAGCCTGGCGAGCGACTTGCGGCCACTTCCACCCACACCGACGAGAAGCGCGTGGCCGCGGTTACCAAGGATCCGCACGATACGCGCGACGTGGGCCAGTGCGTCCTGGAAGAGCACGAGGTCCATCTTTGCGAAGAGCTCATTGTGTTCTGCCAGTGCGTCTTCCACTGTGGCCTGCAGTGACTCTCGTGACGTCACGAGGTCGTACTCGTTGGTGCGGAGGCCGTTGGCGAAGTGGCAGAAGAGCAGCGGCTCGGCATCGACAAAGAACGTGGTGAAGTTGAACGATGGAAAGCACTTGCGCGCCTGCTGCTGCAATAGCGACGTGAACTTGGTCAGGTCTTGGAGCGTCGCGAGCCGGTCGCCGTAGACGCGTGCGGATTCGTGGACCCAGAGCAAGGCAAACTTGAACGGATCATCAAACGTTGATGGCTTGGCCATCAGCAGGCCCTGCACGACGCTGGCGACGTGGCGGATGTGGAATTCGTAGTGGAAGTGCGCCGCGGTCTTGCGGAACGTCGTGGTGACCTGGGCGTGGAGACCCAGCGCTGCACGCAGGACATTGGGCGTGAGTCTGCGGATCTCCTCGACAAAGTCCGCCGCGTATCCATCCAGGAACGTGGTGTAGATGGCCTGGAGGCTCGCGACGCTGAGTGGCGCGAGCGCGAACGTGACAAAGTGACGCTGGAGCCGTGGGTTGATCATGAAGCTGCCGGCGTTTGGGTTCATACAGCTCAGGAACTGCACGTGCGTGATGGTCTTGAGCGTGAGCTTGGCGCGATCGTACCAGTGCGAATAGTCTGCGTGCTGCCGCAGCAGCGCAATCGCTGACTGGGTACTATACGCGTCCAACTGCGGAAGGTTGAGGTCGTCCAGGAAGTAGACAAGCTGGGATCCGACGCTGGGGCCGAAGGTCGACCCGACCTTCTTGGCCAGTCGTGACTCGAGCAGCGTCTGCAGGGACGTGGCGCTGGTATAGTAGTTGAAGTTGATGGTCAGGCTAGACGTCGTGGGTTGCGTGACCCCATTCCCATTCGACGTCTGCTGGGTATCGATGGAGGCGAGCAGGCCCTGGACGAGCTGGGTCTTGCCCGTGCCGGCGGGTCCACACAGCATGAACGGCCGCTGCTCGCGTACCATGAGGCTCATCCAACTCGTGATACTCGCTGTCTCCGTGGTGGGGACGGTCACGGAGCTCATGGGAACCGAGCCATCGAAGTGGACGCTCTTGAAGAAGGGCGACGCCCGCCATGAGTCAAAGTTGAGCGTGGTCGGGTTGAGCCAGTAGTCAAACACCGAGTCTCTCGCCGGTAGCTTGATATGCTTGAAGCTCTGGCGCCACCACTCGCTAAAGAGCTTGCGGTAGTCGACGCCGTCGTCGCCCATCGTCAGCGCAGAGCCAAACGCCCAGATCGAGAGGAACGCGGCGATCACTTCCAGTTTGTGGCCATCCTTGAGCGTCTCGCCATCCACCACTGCGTCCATCAAGTACAAGAAGGTCTGCACGAGTGTGATCTCCTCTACGGGCACCACCGTCCTACATTGCGTCTTGATGAATGCCACACTCACGTCCACAAACTTGGTCAGGACCTCGCCAAGCAGTGTGCGCTGTGCCATCGTCGTGGCCTTGGTACCAACCCAGCTGGCCAGCAACGACTTCCACTGGAACCCGTCGTCGCTGGAGATGTACAGGATGCCCGCACGGGAGACGGTCGCGGGCGTCGCGTACTTGAGGTCGCGGATCTCGAACAGCATGCGCATGTGTGGCTTGAGTGGGATGCGCTCATTGGAAGCGAGCGTGAGCATCTTGTTGTCGTCCATCACCGAGTTCATCGACTCGATCCAGTTGGCATCCAGGTCCCCATCCAATACAATCCACTTGGGTTTCGTATCGTTCACCGCGGCCAGTTCTCGCATCACTTTCGAGAGGAGACCGTCCTTCCACTCGCGCGTGCCCAGGACCATGTATCCATACAGCTCCTCCGTGGAGACCGCCTTCGGGTTCAGATCAACGACCTTGGTCACGTGCTCGTCTCCTTTCTTATTGCATGCAGCCATCAGCGCGTCGCGGCATTCGGTCTTGGCACTGCCAGCCGGTCCCATGATGAACACGCAGTGGCGGATGGCGAGCAGCTCATCTAGCTGGACGACCTTGAGTCGGAACGCGTCGTGGGGCCACAGCGCGAGTTCCTCACACGCTACCTGCACGTACTTCTCCATGGCTTCGTCCACCTTCCGCGGTGGGTTCAGCAGTGGGAACAGGTCGCCTAGCAGTCCATTGAACACGAGTAGGTCCGGTTCCACGATCTTGGGCAGATTGAAGTCACGCAGCGCACGGAGAAGGATCTCGTGCTCGGACAGCTTCGGCTCGGCCCGTTTGAAAGAACCAGCGACCACGAGCACGCTCTTGACGGCACGTAACCCCCAGTCGTAGTGGTCCTGCTTGCTCAGCAGCTCCTTCAGCAGCGAGTAGAGACTGAAGAACTTGGACGCCAGCACCTTGGCGTCTTTAAAGCCTTCCGCCATCAGCATGTTCTCACAGATGAGCACGAGGTCTGGCGCCATCACGGTGATCGGTCGGAAGAGCGCCTTCAATCCTTCAGGCAGCTCGGACCGGCCTAGGTAGCCAGGGTTCATCGTGATGAAGGTACCGCATGTCGCGTCTAGCTTGACTGTGTCGCCCTCGATCGTCACGTGCTCACTGTCGCCACGGATCGCATCACACACGGCTTTGAATTGCACTGAACAGACCGACAGCACCTCAGGTACAAGGCGATTGAACTCGTCGAAGCAGCCCCAGGTACCTGCGCTCGCCAGCCCCTTGAAGATGTTGCCCAGGTTCTTGTAGTCCATTTCAGGCGAGCAGTTGAACACGTAGCATACCTTGCCCACCATGTTGGCCAGGTCTTTGGTGGTCTCGGTCTTGCCTGTACCAGCCGGACCGGCAGGTGCACAGCCCAGCTGCATGTGCAGCGCCTGGGTCGCCGTCACGTAGATGCGGTCGGTGAGCGGCGTGACCACGAGCCGCGGGCCATTGCCCAGGTACTCGAAGCCGTAGGCAAAAGTGGCGTCACAGATTTCGAGGTACGTCTTGTTCTGGTGCTCGGCACGGCGCTGTTTGAGCTGGGCCTGCCACTGGAATGCACTGGCACGCGTGATCTCTTGCTGGACAAGCTTGTACACCACGTCGCGCGAGTGCGCGTCCATCGTGATCATGCACATGACCCGCTGGCGATCTTCTTTCGAGAGCGCTGTCTGCGTGAGCGTGATCAGGTCCTGGAGTTGCACCACCACCTTGTCGTAGTACTCCTTCATCGCCGTCGCGCGGCCATTCTGAAGCAGCACGAACGCGTCCTCGACGCCGTGTGTGTACTCGATGCCAGCAACCAGCAGTGCGATCTGCGCCGCGTCCATGGGCTGCTTACTGGCGTCCTCACCTAGCTTCTGCATGAGCCACTCGACTCGGTTCTGCTCAGCGAAGCGCCGCAGTGACCGCACGACGTGGGCCTGCAGTGTCGTCTGCATCGCCGCGTGGATCACCTGCAAGTACACTTCCACTTTGCCTGTGATCTGGACAGGCCCATCGAACGCGATCTTCTCGCGCGCTGCGTCTTTCGAGATGAAGTGGGTGGCGGTGATGGCGCCAGGCTTGTTTGTATCCAGTAGCAGCGTCTGTGTCGCCAGGAAGACCTTCTCCACGTGGACGAGGATGCTCTGTGGGTTGCTGCCATTCGATAGCAAGTCGAGTAGATCGGCCTCGGAGATAAAGTAGAAGCGGGGGAACAACCGCCGCTTCGAGTCCAGGTACTCTTTCAATGCCTGCTGGCACTTCTCCAACGACGCACGCAGCTCCGTAAGCGAGCTGAGCAGGTCAGGAAGCTGGCAGGCAAGCAACACGTTGCCCCCACAGGCCTGCGGTGACCACATTTGCTGGAGTGTGTGGCGCACACGCTCGTCCAGAAGTAGGAACCGCTGTGCATCGTCCGGTAGTTCACGCTTGACTTCGTCCGACGTGATGAAGAGTGGCTCCAGGTAGGACCATGCACGCTGGATCTCGTTGAGTACGGCCATCACGTCTGCGATCAGTTGCAGCCTCGTGTCCCATGCCTCGGTCTGTGCCTGGAAAAAGTTGTGGCGCCCGGAGAGCATGCCCTGTAGAACAAGCTGGTCAGACTCGAGCATCTCGATGCTCTCTTCTGCAAGGTGGAGCAGCGACACGTCTGTGTCCTTGTACGGCGTCATGATGAATGAGACACTGGCCCAGCGCGTCTCCAGGTCCTGGAGGATCGACTCTTGCTTGGCCTCCTTCTGTGCACGGTCAGTGATCTCCTCGACATCACGCTGGTGCTCATGGAGCTGCAACGCCCAGATATCAGCGAACTTGAGTGAAAGGTTGTCGTCCGGGCAGTCGAAACTCTTGCCCGTGACCTGGATCAGCTCCTGCCAATGGCGGCGGCGCATGGACGGGTGGCGCAGAGCCTGGAACAGTGGACACGTGCTCAAGAAGTCGCGTGCCAGCTTCTCAAACTGTTTGAAAGCATCGCAGTCACGGATCTCCTTGCTCGTGGCTTTGACCAGCGTGATGAAGGCCTTGGCTTCCTCCTCGAGCACCACACCGTCCACCATACTCCACGGGATCTCCTTGCACAGGTCGATCTTGCGCGTGACGTCACTAATCGAGTCCCACAACTGGGTGGCGTGGCCGAGCGTGCGTTGCACCGAGAGGAGCACACGTTGCGCTGGCTCCACGATGTCCCCAACCTCCAGGATCGCAGCGACATGCTTGGTACGCTGGAACTGGGTCTCTTCCAGCTGATGCGTTGCCTTCTCTTGAGCCAGCAGGTCTTGCGCACTGTGTACGCCGATACTAAACACCCAGAACGGCTTGTTCTTGAGCAGCGCCTCCTGCGCCTGCAGCGTCTCTATATACGCTGCGACTTCGTTACGGAACTTGAGGCTCTGTGCGCTGATCAATGGCGCGATACGCGCACTCGCAGCAGGTACCTTGCGCGTGATCTCGTCCCACATCGCTGTGATCGCCGTGATGAGCTCGTGCTCTTTTTGTACCACGACGCCAGCGTGCTTGAGGAACTGGATCTCGGCACGGAGCTGCTCAATGGACAGCGTGATGGCCTCGCCGCGCTTCTCTACGTGGAAGACATGCTCCTTGAGCGAGATCAATGCATTCGTGGTTTGCTCGGGGGTCCACGCTGGGTCGGCCAGCGGTTGGTCCAGCCCGACGAGGCATTCCTTGGTGGACACCTGCAGAGTCTGGAGGTCGTACAGAAGCTGGTCGACCACGAGTTTGCCCGTGAGCAAGTTGAGCTCACGCGTGACCGTGTCATCAAAGGAGACCTTGAACGGGGAGCCTCGAATCGGTCCTGGCGTCCCATCAAACGTGCCAGTAAAGTGCACGTCGACAAGGTACTCACCCGCTTTCGGTGCTGGGTAGCTGACCAGGTACCGTCCATTCCGGAGGTCCTCGATCTCGATGTTCGGGATGAAGAGAGGGCCGCTTTCTTCGATCTCCACGTCGACTGAGAACTCGTCGCCGCCACGAGTGCGCATGCCACGGTACGCATCCCTCGCCTGGATAATGAAGGAGGTCGTCTCACCGCTGGCGCCACCGCAGAGCACGCCAGGACCGTACGCGAAGCAGAGCGGTGCGTGCGTCACGGCAAAGAACGTAAAGGTCTGGAACGTGGTGGTGAACGAGTCACCCTGAAGTGCCACGCGGATGTGGACGTCGCCTGCGACGAACGCAGTGTAGTCTGGGGTCACGACTTGGAGTGTATGGTCGTTGACGTACACACCAGCGACTTCCACGGATCCCTTGTGCGAGGTAAAGCGCACGAGGACCGGTCGGTTCATAAAGTCGATGCCTTCGATCGTGAGCTCTGTGCCACCAGTGATCGGTCCAAAGTCAGGGAAGACGCCCGTGATGCCGTACGGTGGACCGACCACGCAGCTGACGTCGAGCGAGAAGAGATCGTTGAGCCACACGTTGGCCCAGCCACCGAATACCAGTAAGCGACTGCCCTTGTCGTCGTAGGCAAGCGTCGTGTCCGACCGGCCACACGGCGGCGTGCCTCGGATCTCAGGTGTTGTCCACACCACCTCGCCAGTGTCCAGCACCGCGATGTCGTTCATGTAGGTGCCTTGGCCGTTGTAGTTGTTGGCTTCCCCCAGGACGCCGCCAAAGATAAAGACTTTGGCGTGTGGGATGGCGAGGACGGAGCACGACGCGTGGTTCCACCGCGGCAATGGGTTCGCCATGTGGACGCCGTCCACACTGGACCATGAATTGGTGGTCGTGTCGAGAACGTGGAGGTCATTGAACTGGGTGACGCTGTTCCAGCCACCACAGATGAGCATACGATCTTCGACAGCGCAGGCCTGATGGCCAGCGCGTTTCTCAGGCGCCTTGCCCTTGGTTGTCACCTTGGCCCACGTCCAATCGTCCAGCCGCAGTTGAAAGACGTCGTCAAAGTCGCGCCGTGAGTAGCCTGTGCCCCCGTAGCCTCCAAAAACGTAGATGGTCTTGCGGATGAGAACAGCAGAATGGCCACCGCGCGGGGCTGGGGTCAACGGACCACCGCTTGCTCCGCTTCCTGATGCTCCTGCTCCTCGTGAACTTGGTCCAGAGACACTGGTACGCGAGCTGTGGCCGATGGAGCCATTATTGGATGTCAGGCCTGGCTGCATCCACTCTATTGTGATCGGATTGAAGACCCAGAGGTCGTTGAACCGTGTGGTGCTGCTGTGGAAGCCACCAAAGATGACGATCTTGTTGTCCACGACAGTCGCAGAATGCTTCCACCGCGGCGGCGGCGCGCCGCTCGGAAGGAATTTCATTTTCTCCCACTCACACGGGGTGCTTGTGTTGATCTTGAGCAGAAAGATATCGTTGGTAGGACCGGGTGGCTCGGCATAGTCGCAACCTCCGAAGAGGTACCCGTTTGAGCCGATGATGGAGAGAGAATGGCCCGATCGTCGTGCTGGGATCTCGCTGTTCCGTGCTGGAACTGCGTCGAGCTTGGTCCATTTCAGTGCGCCGCCCGACGAGTTGCTGCTCCCGTCGGTCGCGGCCATCGTCGGCGCGACCCAGTTCAATTGGTGCCGCGCCCCACTTGCTTGGAGGAGCTTGAAGCGACGCGGTCAAAGTGTCCTGGATTGGTTGAAATGGGGATACAAATTCACTTTGATTGGCTATAAAGCATCACGTCTGACGAGCTCCAATCGGTTTAGACAGGGTTTTCGATTTTCACACCTTTTCAAGATCCAAACGAGTGCATTGGTGAAGATGGCGTATCGGGACCGGACGCAGGAGTTCTATGCGCGTCGCGCGAACTTGAAGCAGCGCAACTTGCGTTTCAAGCTGCGGCAGCTCGCAGAGAAGACGCCGTACCTGCCGCTGTTCCAGCCGAAGAGTGTAAGGAGTTTGGGTGCCTTTGTGCTCCCTTCAGATCGAATGCTCATCATCGCTGTCACTCCAGCAACTCAAGGCTATGGGCATGGACAAGGCACTGCTCCAAGAAAGCCGCGCTTTTGCAGGGATGGAAGCCGCAGAGGTTTCCCAGCCCGAGTGGATTCGCTTCGTGGATGACGCGAACGAGGTTGTTCGGCTGCTCCAAGTGAAGAGTACGTTGATCATCCATTCGTGACATCCACAGCCATTGACCTACAATACCTACCGCATGGACGATACAGTGGAGTACTTGCAGCTGGTACATACGCGAAGACTGATGATCCGCTTTGACGATTCGGAAGAACAGTCCGAGCGCGAGATTGATCAGTTGAACGACGAGATCACCGCTCTCTTCCAGCGTGCCGATCGCTCGCTCAAAAAGATCACGAGTCCATTCGTGGGTGGGCAACCAAGCATGTCAGTGGCAGATCGAGTGGTACGCACGAATACGCAGCGGTCCATTGCTTCGAGGATCCAGCAGATCGCCGTGCAATTTCGCCAGCGCCAACGGGAGTATCTCCACCGCCTTCAATTGCAAAAGTTTGGAGAGGACAAGTTCAACTTTGACCCGGACGAAGAATGCATTGATAGGAGTGGATGCGATAGGTCCACTCCATCCAAGGCTGATCTAGTTACCGAGATGCAGCGGTTCAAGATCGAAACACGAGACGTAGAGATCCAACGGGTCGCCAAGTCTGTGGCCTCGCTGGCCACCATCTTCAAGGAAGTGGCGGAAATGGTGATTGACCAGGGCACGCTGTTTGATCGCATCGACTACAACATGGAGCAGGTACGAGCATGTCGTCTATTAATGCAGCTTTCACAAGGCACGCTAAAGGAGTGATGATATTTGATGCATTTAGGTGGCAACTCAAGCGCGCTCCGGGCTCAAGGAGCTATACAAGGCCGAGCGGTTCCAGCGCAACACGCGCCCGGAGCGATGCATCTACTTGCTGATCTCGCTCATCTTTCTGTGCTTCGTCATCTTGCTCATCAAGCATTCAGGCTGATTCGATTTGGAATCAAGCACACGGGAAATGCATGTGTTGACATCAGAAGATTGTGTTTCTCATGGGCAGCAAGACAGCGCGAATGCGCTATCGGCCGCCTCAATTGACATGCATAAATAGTTTGTTTGGTATCGTCACTTGTCAACGTGAAAGCGCTTGCGCTGCGGAGCACATTCATGCATCATTCATTTCGTTCCAAGACCCTTCGACCACGTGTCCGGGATCAGATAGTATCAGACAGTATCAGATATTTAGCCTGAGTCTGTCCGTTTTGACCTGCGTCATTTGAGCGAGGGAGGAGAATGGAGTCGCGATCGGCGAGGCGCTTCGGCGCGCCCGCCGTGGAGATGTCAAGCCACTTCACGACGCCGCGGCAGCCAGCCAAATACAGACTGCGCTCTTCTTCGTCCACGCGTGCGTGTTCGTTCATCCTGCTTCTCCAGATTTGCCTGGCCCTGTTGTGCTGCAGCTTCCTCTATCAATGGTGGAGCATGACTTCGAGTGGCGCGATCATTGAGCCAAACGGCGCTGATGGCCACCACGTGAACCTACGCGGAGTGAACGACGATGATCCTCGCACTGAGCAGGTCTTCCGTCCACATGACGGCGCACAGGAAGAAGAAGTGCACCACGACGTGGAAGATCAACAGCACCCAAGTGTCATCCACCACGAAGGGGTCCACTCCACGGCACCGGCACCCGCCGTGCTGGAGAAGGCAACACCCACCGAGCCGCCGCCTGTAGACGATGCCTTTCGCTTCAGCCCGAAAGACAAGCGTGTGTTTGTGCCACCGTCGCGCGACGCCAGCGCCGAGGAGATCGCAGCGTGGCGGGCTCGATTCCATCCATCACGCCACACTGCAGACCAGAAAAAGGCAGCCGAGATGGTCGCGTGGGCGTGGAAGGGCTACGAGGAGAACGCCTTCGGCCAGGACTACTTGAACGTGGTGACCATGAAGGGTGACGGGCTGCCGGGGCATGACATGGCGATCACACTCGTGGACTCGCTGGACACGCTGTTCTTGGTGGGCATGTTTGACCAATTCGACCGCGCGAGCGAGTGGGTCGGCAAGAACATGAACAGGCGGATCTACAAGTCCGGGTTCATCAGTCTCTTCGAAACGACCATCCGCAACATGGGCGGACTGCTCTCAGCGTACTACTTGTCTGGTGCGTACACAGCATACTGGCTGGACTGGTGTTTCCCACCGTATACCTACCTACCTTGTGGTTGGTGTTCTGCAGGCCAGAAGCAACTGCTGCAGGCGGCAAAAGATCTTGGGGAGGCGCTGTCGCCTGCGTTTAGCATCCACAAGCACGGCATTCCGGGGAAGGACTTTGATGTGATGGTGCGAGGACCCCATCCGTTTTATCCTGTTGTGAGTGTGTCGTGGTAAAAAGGAGTCGCGGTTTACTGCAGGCAAAACGTCACCGAGAGTCCAGCTCGGTCGCAGAGGCTGGCTCACTACAGCTCGAGTTCAAGTACCTGGCCACGCTGACGGGCGAGCCAAAGTACTTTGACCAGGTCGAGCGCATCATGGACAGCGTACGTGGAACCATCGCTTCATCCATCACATTGCTCTATTCAATGTTGCTTGTGGTGTGTAGCTGTTCACAGAGATTCACAAGACGTACAAGGATGGACTGCTCCCCGTCCACATGAGTGTGTACACCGGCAAGATCACCGACTCGAAGATCACGCTTGGTGCCCACGGTGACAGCTACTACGAGTATCTCCTCAAGCAGGTGCGAGTCTCTCCGTTGACCTTGTTGATGGCATCGTGTCTGACTTGGTGCGTGCATATCAGTGGCTCCAATCAGGGAAGAAAGACACCAAGTACAAGACCGAGTACATGCGTGCTGTGGACGGTATTCGCGCCAAGCTGGTCGCCAAGAGCAAGCCAAACGGCTTGGTGTTTATCGGCGAGCTGATCCACGGCAACCTGTCGCCTAAGATGGACCACCTCGTGTGCTTCGTGCCGGGCATGCTGACGCTCGGGTACATGCACGGCATGCCCGCGGAGCACCTGGAGCTTGCCAAGCAGCTCGTCGAAACCTGCTACCAAATGTACGACCGAATGGCCGCCAAACTTGCGCCGGAAATCGCCTATTTCAACACCAAGGCCGACTCCAAGAGAGACCTGGACATCCACCCGCAGGACGCATTCAACATCCAGCGACCTGAGACGGTGGAGAGTCTCATGCTGCTCTATCGCGCCACCAAGGACGAGAAATACCGCGAGTACGGTCGTAAGATTATGAACGCTTTCGAGGAACACTGCAAGCTGCCTGGCGGTGGTTACACCACGATTGGCAACATCGCCAAGGGTCCCGTGCGCTCCAAGTTTCGGGACGGCATGGAGAGCTTTTTCCTCGCGGAGACACTCAAGTACCTCTTCTTGCTGTTCAGCGATGACGAGACGCTGCTGCCGCTGGACGAGGTCGTGTTCAACACGGAGGCGCACCCGTTCCCCATGGCGGACTAGAGAATGTAGTACTGGTCAGTGTAGAATGGCACATGTATGTACTACACAACCGTGTGCTCAGTGATCACCACCAAGAGCATTCCATACAGCTAAGTTTAGATCAATTGCCTGTTCCTGTTAGGTGGTGAACAGGCGAATGTCAATGCGCCGAAGGTGGAACGGTGAACGATCGCAAATGGGCGGAGGGCTATCGCTAGGTTCTCATGGCCGCCACAGCGACTACCGGTATGGAGTGACCGCCGACGATACTGTGGAACCCCACGGTGCAGCTTGTCCGTGGATCGGCAAGACCTTCGACTTGCGCAAATCCACCAATCTTGACACCGAGTTTACCATCTACAGCGTACTAGGCATCGGAATTCTTGGCTGTGTGCGTCTTGTCCAGCATAAAAAGACCAAGAAGTTCTTCGCACTCAAGTCCATGAAGAAAGACGATGTCATGGCGCAGTCGATGCTCAAGCACATTGAAAGCGAGCGCGAGGCTCTGCAGAAGCTGGCCAAGCTGCACCACCCATTCCTGGTCAAGTTCTTTGGCACGCTCCACACCTCAGTCCATGTGCACCTGCTACTGGAGTATGCCCCTGGAGGTGAGTTGCTGCATCGACTGCACCAGGTTGGGGGACGGTTCAGTCATGAAGAAGCCAAGTTCTACGCGACCGAGTTGGTCGCATTCATCGGTTTTTGCCACGGCCAAGGCTATATGTATCGTGATCTTAAGCCAGAGAACGTGCTGCTCGACGCTCGTGGTCATATCAAAGTGGTGGACTTGGGATTCGTTCGACGGTTCGCAGACAAGAACGAGCGGTGCACAACCAGTGTTGGCACGCCACAATACCTTGCACCGGAGCAGTTGACGCAGTCCAAGGAGAAGCGATGCTACACGTGTGTGGTTGACTGGTGGGCTCTTGGGTGTATGATCTACGAGATGGTCGTTGGCAATACACCATTCGCCGGACCCGGAAGCAGCAAATCAGAATCGCCATTTGAGGTGTACACGAGGATCGTGCAGGGCCGCATCACATGGTCACAAGGGATGCCAAGCACCTTGAAGGACCTGCTCAAGCGAATGCTCACGCCGGACTTGTCCGCGCGACTGTGTGAAAGCGATTGCATCAAGCAGCACGCGTGGTTCGCCAACGTCGACTGGCAGGAAGTCCTCCATGCAGATGTCGTCCCTCCATTTCGGCCGACTTTCCGCGTTGAAGGTGACCGGTCTAGCTTTGATGAGTATCCGGATGAGGAGCGGGAGGGTGTCAGCTTCGGTGACAAGGCCCCGCTGGCGTTTGCAACCCACTTTCGGAATTTTTGACGCGGACTCAAGACTGTGACCGCTTTGCTGATACTAGTAGTCCCAACTGGCTTTCCATACACGGATACTTTAGCCGTCTGCTACTTGCTCTCATGTGGGAGAGTATGTCCGAATGGTCCTGAGCTCTTCAACGATGTGTGGTGTGTTCACTTCAACATGTAAATAGTTTTAATGAATTGTCTATTTGGCGAATTTAGAAAAGATTCCGACTCTCTTGGCCTGAGCTCACCAGATGGAGTGTAAAAGAGCTCGTGACTCATGAGTCGTGAGCTCCCTATCGGATATCGGAGAGCGCAAGAGACTGTCGGTCAATGGTCACAGAGGCTCGGCACGGAGGTGAATGATGTGAACAGCCAGAGCTGCCACATGGCACAGATGGCACCAATTAGTGGATACGTCGCGATGATCTCGCAGAGGAGCCCGTGGCGAGACCAGTTCGAGCGGCGAAGCCGTGCCCATGCGCTCCCATTACCACAATTCTCGCCACCCGAGAGAAACACGCGGTCAGGTATAATAGTATCGCACTCGACAAGACGAAAGGTCCAGGCGACTTGAAGAGGAGAGGACATGGAGGTCATCCACCCTGATGAGACTCAGTCTCCAACTTGCCCCCAGCGTGTCGCCTGGTTTCCACAGCCTGCACCGATCACAATGACCATCGCAACGAACGGATATCAGCGTGTGCCAACCATGCGAAGCTCTAGCATGCGTACAAACCCGATGATGCGTGTCACGCTGCCAAAGGATTTCAGTGACGACCCTCTCGCGAGTCCAGTTGGAGCCATGCATCCGCCTGCATTTTTCAACGCGCCAGCGCCGATTCCACCGCGAGCTGCTGCGATTCCCACCCATACGCCACCGCCATCGACGGGATTCAACGTATTCACTCGCCGACGCGAATCCTCGATCGACAAGAAGCCGCCAATGCCACCTCCGCTGCGACGCACGACTTCCGCTCCTATGTCGGCTTCGATGCTGGTGTCCAAGATGGCACCGATGCTGAAACGCGTCGTGTCTGGCAGTAAAACTCAGCAAACGGATGGGGAAGCTGACGAGGATGCTGACGGTGCACGGGAGTCCTTGCTGATGCTTCTTCAAGTGCCCGATATGCAGCGCCAGTCGGCGCTTCCGTTGATGATGGCGCACATGGACTACTGATCCAATCTACACCACACCTGTTCCTGTCAATCTTTGATATGCGTCCAGTTCTCAGCGTCGTGTCACAATGAAGACCACCAAGACGCCACGGCGAACGGAGCTGTGTTGTCAACACCGAACGTGGTCCCGATTCATACAAAAGCAAAACCGGTGTAGTAAACCTCTGTGCAATAGATCATCTGTATTCCGAATGCTCTGCCCCACTTGCCCATCCTTCGGGCTATTCGTTGTGAGGATGCTCATCATCGCGCGGGTCGTGATCGTCCAGTACAATGTTGTTGCCTGCGCCGGCGACATCATCGACGACATGCTCTGCAACAATTGGCACGCGTGGCTCAAACAGGTACGTCCTGCAAGCGCAGACACAAATCAGGATAAGCCAGGCGTGGATTTATGGAGGGTCGATTGCACGTACAGAATGCGCGGCGTCGCCAGGGGGCGCTCGTTCTTCCACCCACGGATTCGCGCGATCGTAGGGTACACATCTACAGTATACGATGCAACGGATCAGCATTCGTGTCCACAAAGAATGGCTCGATCAGCAAAGCACCCGCTTACCTTCCAAGAAGTAGTACATGTGACCGACAATGATACCGATGATGTCCGTGGTTGCGTTGTTACCCAGCAGCAGCGAGAACGAGAAGAGAACCCACGGCAGATACGGTGCTGTGAACGGGAAGAGACCGAGGAAGCTCATTCGAACGTGCTCGTTGCGTCGGCCCCAGAGGTAGACCATCATGAATGTCAATGACGACCCCAGGAAGTGGATGTTGATGAACGGCGCGACCAACTGCCCACAAAACCACAGGGTGAATACACCGTTGACATCCACCACAATAAAGACACTCACGATCATGACCAACGCTCCAAGCAGGAGCATGTACAGGAAGTCTGCCGTTCGGCCACGGAACGAGCCTTCTTCTAGGAGTCGACAGTACCGTACGCTGTCCATACCGTTAGCGTCAGTATTGCTCAGGCATCAGCAGCACAGCAGCCAGTGGACGTACACGAAATACATGTGAAACAAAAAGTCGATACTAAATAAGCCGAAGAAGAGGAAGTTGGTGAGCAGTCGCCATACCTGCGATGCATGACAAGGTACCGATGCGAGGTCAGCCCACCATCAGTCCAAACAAAAAACAAAAAAAACGAGCCACTTACTTGTCCTTTGAAGAAGATGAGGTTGAAATTGAAGTAGAGCGAGAACGGCGACACCATATCCAGCGCACACGCCGTGGTCGTGAGGAAGGCGCCGGTCAAGTAGAGCCGCGAGATGATCGGGATCTCCCAGTACCATTCCAATGGATCGTTCATTGCGCCTCGCGTTGTCTGGAGCGTCGCTCGGTCAAAAGACGTATGTAACTTGTTCAGTGTCTTTGCAATTGATCCTCGTGCTCGTAGCTGCGGTCCTTTAGCTCGAATCCCAGCGCTGGCGTTGCGAGATGTGTTCAAGCGTCCGCTGATGACACGTAGTATTTTGTCGTTTCCGTCAGCCCGATGGAGCTGTTCGAACTCAGGTTACGGTACCTTTGTTATGCGATCGTCGAAGCATACCGTATATTTGATATCGCAGGTCAACGAAGGCGAACTTAATCGATATCGTACTTATAGGGGATATACGGTACATCTCACCCCTTCAACTTGATGAAACGGAGGTTGAAGGGAGGCGAAAGGCAATGAGTCGCTTGGTGCCGTATCGTGCGAAGGCGCCGACGAATATCAAGCAGCGAATCGACGAGACGCTGGTCACGACGATGTACCTTGTTCAGACTACCGGTCCGACGTCTTACGTGGTGCGTGGGAACCATTTTCCCCTCTGTGAGCCACACTGGCGCTGACAAAACCCGCAGGTGCAAGAGCAGAACTGCGATACGAAGCACAAGGTGCTCATCGGGATGCTGCAGACGTGCTCATGCGGTGATGGAGACGTGTGCATCCACATCTTGTTCGTCATGCTCAAGGTATGTGTGTCTATATGTCTGTGTGATGAGAGACACAGCTGTGGTTAAAACCACAACATGCAGGTGCTTCGCGTCCCTGTCGCGACCCCAATCGTGTGGCAAAAGTCCCTGATAGACTCAGAGGTGCGTGATCTCACTGCGTGCTCTTGAGCATGAGTCAGTGGCTCATCGTTTGTGTGATATAATGTATACAGGTAGAAGCCTTACTACGAGGAGACTATTGCACCGACGCACGGCCGCAAGCCACCAAACACAACACCAACTTCTTGAAGAGACGACAAAAGGAAGGAGGTAGTGAAGGAAATGGAGCAGGGAAAGATGAGGCAGCAACAACAACGGAAGCACAGCGGCATGAGCTCGTGGAGGGCGAAGTGTGTGCCATTTGCCAAGAAGACATGACCGCAGCCCAGCCGCTAACGTACTGCCGCAAAGGCTGCGGCAACAACTTCCACATCGAGTGCAGTACGTACCGGATTCGTGCACCACGTGCTCTGAAATCTACTCGCTAATCTTGTTGTCCACGCAGTGAAAGTCTTCGGCGAGAGCCGCAAGCAGTCGAAAGAGCACATCATCTGCCCTCTTTGTCGGCAAGACTGGGGCGACCTGGCGTTGACGGAGCTGAAGAAAGCCATGGATGTCGCGAACAACGCTCCCAACGTCCACAAAGGTGTCACATGCAAAAGATGCCAGACCAAGCCGATTCGCCATGAGAGGTATCGTTGCGTCCAATGCAAGAACGTAGACCTTTGTGGTCACTGCTTCAGTATGTATCTTGCCGTTGAACTCCCTACAAAGCGTTTGTGACTGCTCACATTCCGGATGGTAGAGTCGAATGCCCACATCAACCACAGCTTCGTGTCGAAGAAGCAGGTGACGGACGCGTGGACACCTGCGCTCCGATCGACACAACGGAGCCCAGGCATTTCAACGGAGCTGGTGGAAGAGCTCCAGAACCGAGATTTGACTACCAACGACTACGACCTTCTGCTCGAGCTCGATCGGAAGGAGAAGTTCCCCATTCAAGAGTACCTGCTTACCATCGTGACAGGGGGGCAACGCGTTGCGGCTGCAAACGCGAAGTCGTTTGGCGAACCAGGTGCAGCATGCTCGATCTGCCGACAGAGCTTGAGGATTCAGGCGGACGTACGGTCAATACTGTGTGGGGTACGTGGGACATTACGTTGCACGTACTCATCTCTCCTCTGACTGAAAGCTTTCCGCAGCATGCGTTCCACGAGAGCTGCTTAGCTCGATTGTTGCTCGCACAAGCGTATGCGTGCCCTTACGCTGGGTGCGAACACATCATGTTTCCGGGGCTGCATCACCTCGTGATGAAACAGAAAGGTGTTAGCTCTAACGGCGACGAAGAGAAGCCCAAGCTTCCCTCAGCTATAGAGCAAGCAGCAGTGGACTCCTTATTGTGCGTCATCCCAGTTCAAGCTCAGAGCGGTAATCAAGCCCCAGACACCAAACGACAGATCAAGCATCAAATCAAGCCGAAATCAAGAGGGGTACCATCTCGGGCACGACAGGCTGGACCTGAAACCGAGGAGTTGAGCTCTCTGTCAATTGGGAGCACAAGAACTGCATTGATTCTGCCCGCCTTGGATCCGACGCCGTCATCTGCTGGCAAGTCCAAGAGGCCATTCCTTCATCAACGAGTCAATGGTGAGAGAACCCGAGCAGAACCAGGATCACAAAGTGATTTGCCTTCGTTGGGAGCCACGATGGTGTCGTCAGATGATCGGCTGAAGCATGCCGAACATCTACGGATGGAACGCCGACAGCTCGAGAAGGAGCGGCACCGAAAGCAGACGCTTGAACGGCAAGAGCGCGTGCGGCAGAACCAATCCAACAACCAGAACGACCACGAAGCCCTCGTCGGATTGCTTCCGCACCTTGGACTGCCCCCAATGCAATCATCGATGCTTGGCGCGGCGAGAGGGAAACCCGCTGTCACCTCTCTCAATCCTGGACGGCGAGGGAAAGAGTTCGCCAAGAGCAAACCTGACTCGAAGATCCAGCCCCGAGAAGAAGGGTCAAGTCTATCGGTGGCGTCTATTCGACGAGCATGAGGTATACATTTCTATGGAATCTAGATGATCGAGTTCCTTCGCGGTGGGGAAGAAGAACGCGACGACGAACGAGAGGATCGCGCGTGTTGGAGTCGCCGACGGCCACCAGGAGATGGAAGCTTGCCCTTGGATGAGGGGCCGTGTGCCAAGAACTGGGCTTGCAATGACGGCAATCGACGGTGGTGGATCGCAGTCGACAAGATGATGCTGACGATCAGTGTGATCGTGATGATCAGCTCGGGGTGCAGCACTGCCATGAGCTTGATGAAGAGGTCATCCGTGATACTCGTGATCTTGTGCTCGAAGCGACACGAAGCAATCTTCCCGCGCGGGTCGCCGCAGTTGTCGAGCAAGTTGCACATGGTGCCCTCGAGCATGTGGCACGAGAGCTGCATCGACAAATGGGGCGTATCACACGAAATCTTCTGAATCATGCCGGCCTGAGCGTCGATGAGCGCAATGGGATCGTACTCTGGCACGACAGCAACGCTATGTTGGTGAAGACTGCTGCGGTCCACCTTGAACGATTTGCCTCCAATGTCGTGCACAAGCTTGCTGTAGCTCTGCACGAATCCGGGCGAGGAGAAGGTCACAGAGGTCTTCCCGACGATCGAGCCAACCAGCTTCGCAATGCCACCACCCATCGAGTGTCCCGTGAGCACGACGTCGCGATCTTGGATCGACTGCACGTACTCGAGAAGCTCGTGGTAGTACCAGTACTCGTGTTGCAGTCCGAAGAGCGAGATGAGCTCGCTGTACAGCTCAATGAGTGTCGAGAACGTCACGTCCGGCCAGATTCGAATCGTTGGGAAGACGAACGAGAGGATCGTGAAGATGACCGGCTCGACAAACATCTTGACATCCTCGATGAAGTCGGTGAAGCGCCAGATATCCGTGCCGCGCACAGAGATCACACTCGTGTTGAGACTTGGGATGTACGCCTCGTAGAAGTCCAGCTTGGAGCCCGTCTTCGAGTTGAGTGGAGGCAGACGAATCTGGAAATCGTGGAGGTCGTCGGCAAACATCGTCGAGATGAACCGCGTCGTGTCGTTGGAGAGAGGATCGAAGTACGCAGCTTCCGCGAAGATGGCGAAGTCGGTGAGGCTCAATCCATGCCAGCGGCTCGAGCAGCTTGCGTAGCGAGGGTGCTTCACGGTCTTGGGAGGCGTGGTACTGTTTGCGAGGTTTAAGTGCAGCTTCACGACTGCTGTGTGGTGAATCTCAATGGATTCTGAGCCGTGGAAGTGGATCGACGTGCCGTCCGGGTACCAGTTGACGCGGCGCTGCAGCACCGACAGCACACTGAAGCCGGAGACGACTGCAACGAAGAGGAAGAGCACGAAGCTAGCCAGGAACACGATCTTCTTTGCGGTGCCGTGCCCGATCGGAGGCTTCTTGGTGGCTGCCGTCGTCGTGTGCAGCATCTCCTGCAACAAGACAGGCACACGCCCCATTCGACTGAGAGAGTGCACCGCATCCGACCATCGCAGTGACATTTCGAAAATGAAGATCACCAGGACGAAGAAGGGGTGCGGTCGTTGGGTCATCTTGGACCCGTAGTAGATCAAGCCAGCGACAGCGAGCGATACCGGTCCATTCACCATGAGTGCGCGCTTGCTCAGGAGGCTCACCATGCGCAGCATGATCAGCGATACGACGTAGATCGACGGCAGCAGCAGGTTGATGATGGTCAGCTCGAGTTGTGCGTGAACGAAGCCCATGTTTGGATGCAGACACGCGCGGAAGAAGATGACGGCCTGGCCGATGACGAACGAGTACTTGAGCCGCTCGAAGACACCAATGAGTTTCCGCTGGCTCGCCTCGCTCTCGATCACGTTGTGCGAGGTCTGCCACGTGAGCAGCAGGAACCACAAGATCCATGCGGTGAGCAGCGACATGCCGAAGATCTCCCAGTGCACCGGGCTCATGGTGCTCAGCGGTGTCAGCTGGTACTGGGCATGGCGTGCGAGCCACTCGATCCACCACAGCGCACCAACCACGTTGAGCAACAAGAGGAAGCCCGCGAGCACGAATGTCGAGATGGTGGACATGCCCGTGAGTGCACTGCGCCAGCGTGGAAGAATCTCAAGACACGCCTGGATGAACTGCCAGATCGCGATCGCGGTCGTGAGCCGCAGCGCTCGCTGGAACAAAGGGTGACGATCCGTGAGGAACTTGAGGTAGCTCTCTTCACACAGGGTCTTTGCCCACGACGACGAGGCGATCACGCCTTGCTGGCTCTCATCCAGCATGTACGTGGCACACGCCGATGGCACGAGGATCAGACTTGGAAGCAGCAATAGCATGGGCACCGCGACCACCAGGATGACCGACTGCGGGCGGCACTCGTATGCGATGATGCGGCGGATCATGGGGAAATTCTGGGTCGATTGCCACGTGAGAATCCACGTCGCGCGGCCGAACGAGAGCACGATGCCGATGACCGACGCGTGTGTGAGCAGCACACACAGCGCCTGCACGTAGGGCATGGTGAGGATGCTGATCATGTTGTCACCCAGGATGGCGCCGACGTTGAAGAGGAAGCCCCAGAGAATCGCCAGCGCCTGCAGCATGACGTAAACGAAGAAGAACGACACCACGTTGTTGAGCCCGTCGATGCGGTCGTACACAAACGCTGGCACGTAGACAAAGATCCAGCGCATCACGAGCTCCCACGCGATGATGGCGTCGAAGCAATGGCGGCGCCACTTGTACAGCCACCGCGGAGCACGCTGCGGCACCAGCGACCTGCTCACGCGCGAGACGATCCCGTGGCTCTTGGCCTCGCGTCGACCATTCATATGAATGGAACTGGTATTGTCGCACAGGTGCAGCGGCGGTGGCCGCGATCGCGGGCTACTAGTAATAGTGCTGTGCATTCTTCCTCGAGGCGAAGAGGCGGCGGTTGCTGCTGATGCGCTGGTTGGACTGGTGTTTGCTTCAGTTCGTGTGGACGCGCGGCGGCGGCGCAGCTCGCCAGCGTCATCGTCCAGCGTCTGGCTCATGCGGGTCATTCGATTCGAAAGTGAGCTGCCTGACTGACGTCGTTTGGCCTCTGCTTTGAAATTCTTCATGCGTATTAGTAGTAATAGGGTGCTCTGAATAGAGGACCATGGGGGTTTGTTTTAGCGGCGTGTGATTGGTGGAAAAGGAGGTCTCGACACTGCGGATGATTACGAGCGATGATTGTGACGTTGAAAGAGTGGAGACATGAGCTGCTGGTGGCCGTGTGTGTCTGCCGTCAACACGGGCGCGAGTGCTTACGTAGAATAAAGCATGAAGCAGTATGCAGGACGCAGGTCGGTGCAAGCTGAACAAGAGACGGAGGTATTATGATCCACAATGGTGAGGCGCATCCACGTTACAACACTCCTGTTCACGGGTCAATTTACTAATGCTGCACATGCACCGTGGCCACAGGAGGTGGTTGTTCCTGACGCAGACAGATCCAACAACACGTTTACTCCTCGTACATGGTCTCGATCTCGGCAGCGTACATCTTGGCGACGACCGAGCGCTTGAGCTTGAGCGTTGGCGTGAGCTCGCCGCCTGGAATCGAAAAGTCCCGGGGGAAGACGAAAAACTTTTGCACACGCTGCGCACGCGAGGTGGACGCGTCGTTCGACCGCTTCATACCGGCGGTGATGTAGGCGTGGAACTTGTCGCACTTGATGGCCTCTTCCACCGTGGTGGCACTCGAGCCGATCTCGTTCGCGACCTTGAGCGCGAGGTTGTCGAGCTGGTTGGTCGGGCTGCCGTTCTCGTCCATGACCACACGGAACGTGCAGGCGAACGTGAGGAACTTGCGCTTGTCGCCGATCACCATGATGTTGCTCAGCGCCGGGAGCTCGGACTTGAGCGAGTCCTCGATCAGCACTGGCGGGATGTTCTCACCACCGGCCGTGATGATGAGTTCCTTGATGCGGCCCGTGATCTTGAGGAAGCCGTCCTCGTCGAACGCGCCGACGTCACCGGACAGCAGCCAGCCATCCTTGAGCGTCTCACGCGTCGAGGCCTCGTTGTACAGGTAGCCCATGAAGATGTGGCGGCCCGCGTACTGGATTTCGCCCGTGACCTGGTCAATGCGCGTCTTGGTGCCTGGCAGCGGGTTGCCAATGGATCCAATCTTCCAGCGGCCGGGCAGGTTGATCGAGTGTGGGCCGGTGCACTCGGACTGGCCAAAGATCTCGTAGATCGGGATGTCGAGGCTGCCGAAGAAGCTGATGCAGTCGGCCGAGATCGGCGCGGCGCCCGTGAAGCAGTACTTGCACTGGTCCAACCCAAGCGCGTCTTTGATCTTGGAGAGCACGATCTTGTTGGCGAGACGAAAGCTCAGTGACTTGCGGCCGTCGGCACCAAACTGGGCACGCTCCGTCTTCTCAGCGCCCTTGTCCTTGGCCCAGGACGCCAGCGTCTTCTTCAAGCCAGTCGTCTTGGCACCGATCTCACGCATCTTCTCCATGATCTTCTCCCACACGCGTGGCACACCGAAAAAGTAGGTAGGGCGAATGTCACGCAGGATCTCCACGAGCTGGCCCTTGAGTGCATCCGGTCCTGCAAAGAAGACCTGCGAGCCCAGGTGCATGGGCACGTGGATGTCCAGCAACTGCGCGGCGACGTGCGAGAGCGGCAAGAAGCTCACGCTCTTTTCGGTCTCGTCCACGCCGTACATGAGGTCGAGCACACCGTACGAGGTCCAGGTAAAATTGTCGTGGGAGATCATCACGGCCTTGGGTGGGCCGGTCGTGCCCGACGTGTAGATGAGCGTGCAGCAGTGGCCTGGCAGCTGTGCGCTGATGCGGGCCTCGACCACGCTCTCGTCCACGCTCTCGCCGAGCTGGAGAAAGTCGCGAAAGTGGAAAATGGGTACGGGGCACGCATCGCCCGTGGTGGCTGGGATCTCCCCGTCCCACATGACCAGCGCCTTGAGGTGCGGCAGCTGGTGCGCGATCTCGCGCAACTTGGCGAGGTGGCCCGCGTTCTCGACCACCACGACCTTGGCCTTGCAGTGGTCCACAATGTACTGGCACGCCTCCGGTCCATTGGTCGTGTAGATGCCCGCGACCACGGCACCGGCGGCGATGGTCCCAATGTTGGTGAAGAACCACTCGGGTGCGTTGTGGCCGATGACCGCGACCGCGTCGTGCGGTTCCACGCCCTGTGCCACGAGCGCGCGCGCGAAGAGCATGCAGTTTTGGTAGTACTGCTTCCACGTGTACGACTGCCACATGCCGTCTTTCTGGAACGTGAGCGCCGGGCGCGACTCGCAGCGACGCACGGTCTTCTTGAACACGTCCATGACCGTGCTCGGCTTGCGCGCGGCGATGCCATCGCTGTGGATGACAATGTCGGCGACCTGGTCGGCTTCCCATACGCCGTTGTTCATGATGGAGGCGATACAACGACGGGGGAGAGAAGTGAGGGGTGCGGGGCGAGTTGGCGAATGGAATGGCGTTGGTGTGTGAGTTGGTGTTGACGATTTGTTGGCGATTGTTTGTTGTTGGCGAGAGGAGGCAGAGGACGGTGAGGAGGGTCACCGACTTGCTGGATGTCGCACCAGCTGTGCTTGCCAACCGCGCCAAAGGCGCAGCACCGGGCCAACGTCAACAATTCCGGGCACCATGATGGCCACCGACTTGACGGCCGACGCGTACAATCCAACGCAGGATGTGGCATTAGCCAAACAGAAATGGTGGCGCCAAGAGCTGAAAGGCGCCGTGACGCACGCGCATCACGCGTGCATTGCACCATCACACCAAGATCACCCGTGGGAGGTAGATCGCTTGTATCAGTAGGTTAAAGCAATCCTGACTCAGCCTCAATGCGTGCTCTGCGCTCTGCTCTGCGCGCGCTCGCTCGCTCTCTCTCTCGTGGACCTGCAGCTGGAGTGATACAGTGTAAGATTGACACAAGTGGAGCCATGGCAATGCAAATCGCACGCCAAACTCCCGCCCAGCCGATCGCGCCAACTGGCCTCACGCCGATCGTTGAACACGCGCGCCTTGGTGATCGTCAAGGTGCCTGCTCCTTGTGTCGCAGGCACACAACACCAACACCTCAGGCAGCGGAATGATAAAAGTTCGCACCGGCATCGAGTACCGGTGCATTACAATGCATCATGCACCCACATCGTCCATGTTCAAGATGCATCGGCAGCGCGTGTTCGGCTGCAGTCAACAGCCAGTAATGCACAACGACCAGCATGGATCGATTCATTGCGCGAGGTCGTCACTCATGTGATACATGACGTACTGAGTTAGCATTCTCCGATGAAGTTGGGTGCGTATTCGTATCGCGAATCGCGATACAAATACGATCGCGAATCGCGATCGTCTTGTTTCTGATGTCCAAACCTGGAACGCGGAGCTGCTGCTCCTCCCCGCTCTGGCCCAGAGGTATTTACATGAGATGCAGTAAGTATATAATATGTATCTCAGACTGATATGTGACGCGTCGCCATCGCATCGATGGATGGACGCGTCGACAATGGAATCGATCACGACAAGGACCAGGTCTCGTCATAAGTACTGCAATTTATAAATGAATGAATGAATGACTCCCACACAGCGTTCAGCACGCCGAGTCAGCGTCAGCGGCTGACGAATACAGTACTATTAATACATACAAGTGTTGGCCACTCGGGCGATTCCATGCTGCCGTCCACGTTTTCTTCCTGTTTTCGCTACCCTTTTTTTTCCTTCGAAGGCATCACTTCGTTTGGCGTCATGCCCACATCCGAAAAAAAAGAAACCGCACAAGGCGCTGTGCAAATGACGCAGCCACGCGCGGCCATCGTATATGTATGAATATGGCGTCTGCGTGAATCCATCCATGAATCCATCCACGAATCCGTCCATCTGCCAAAGAAAAAAAAAATCATCCCTCCATCCATGGATCGATCGCTACAATCCGACACCTAGGCCGCCTTGTGTGCGAGGTACTTGGCCAGCATGTGCGCAGTGGCGCTGTTGAAGCCCTGGATCGGCGCGCCGCCGCTCGCACGCGAGGCCTGGAGCTGCGTGCGCACCTGCTTGGCGAGCACCTTGCCGAGTTCGACGCCCCACTGGTCAAAGCTGTTGACGCCCCAGATCGCGCCCTGCACGACCGTGCGGTGCTCGTACAGCGCCAGCAATTGGCCGCACGTGAACGCGTCGAGCTTGGGGAAGAGCAGCGACACGGACGGACGGTTGCCCGGGAAATGCTTGTGCGCACGGAGGGTGGCGGGCACGCCCTCGGCCTCCA
This sequence comes from Pythium chondricola, assembly GCA_023337575.1. NCBI lineage: Eukaryota > Oomycota > Peronosporomycetes > Pythiales > Pythiaceae > Pythium > Pythium chondricola. Next base: position 64,958 of record JAADXF010000029.1, read on the forward strand.
AATCACCGAGCGACTTGCCCCGTGCGAGGGCATCCGGCTGCGCGAAAAAGTTGGACATGAGCTCGTCGTGGTTCGAGACCGGTTCCGTCGGGAGATGCACGGGCGATTGTGATTCGCAAAAGCCAATGAAATCGCACGGGACGACGCGGCCCTGGTGGATCAACTGGTAGAACGAGTGCTGGCCGTTGGTGCCTGGCTCGCCAAAGTTGATCTCCCCCGCGGCGAAGGGCAGCTCGACGCCCTCGACCGTCACGCGCTTGCCATTGCTCTCCATGTCCACCTGCTGGATGTGGGCCGCAAAGCGCAGCAGCGCCTGCGAGTACGGCAGCAAGGCGCGCGCGCTGTGACCCAAGAACGACGAGTTCCACACGCCCAAAAGACCGAGAATCACCGGCAGGTTGGCACGCAGCGGTGCCTCCACAAAGTGCATGTCCATGGCGTGGGCACCGCCCAAGAATTGGTCACAAATCTCAAAGCCGTAGTGGAGCGCGAGCGGCAGCACACCCACGGCACTCGTGACCGAGTAGCGACCACCGACCCAGTCCCAGAAGCCGAAAATGTTGGCCGCGTCGATGCCAAACTCCTGCACGAGTGGGATCGCCGTGCTCGCTGCGATCATGTGCTTGCTCACGGCGTCCGCGGCGTCCGCGCCCTTGGCCGTCAGTCCGTCCACGAGCCACTTGCGCAGCGTGCGTGCGTTCAGCATGGTCTCGGCCGTGGTGAAGGTCTTGGATACGACGATCACCATCGTTTCCTCCGGGTCCAGCCCAGCGGTCGCGCGGTCCACGTCCACAGGGTCCACATTGGCCAGGAACCGCAGCGTGCGGCCGTGGGCGGCCTGCTTCGCCACGCTCTCCGAGCGCAGCGCCTCGAACACGTACTCAGGGCCTAGGTAGCTACCTCCGATGCCGATGGAGATGACGTTCTTGAGTGGTTTACCGGTCGCACCGAGTTTGGCGCCGCTGCGGACGGCGTCCGCAAATGTGCGGATGGCGTCCAACACGGCGTGGACCTCGGGCACGACGTCCTTGCCGTCCACCGTGAACTGCTTGGTCTTGGGTGCGCGCAGTGCGAGGTGCATCACCGCGCGGTCCTCGGTCACGTTCACGTGGGCGCCGCTGGCGAGCGCCGCGATCTTTTTCTTGAGCTGCGCCGTGTCCGCGAGGTCGTACAGCAGGTCCATGGTCTGCGTGGTCGCGTTCTGGCGAGAGAAATCGACCAGGATGCCCTGCTGCTCGGTGCGCAGCGCGGCGTTGCGGGCCTCGTCGGCCAGCAGGTCGCGCAGGTGCGTGGACGACTTGATGGTCTGCGCGTGCTCCTGGAGACGCTTCCACGCGGTGGTGTCGCTGATCAACGGGGTGGCCATGGTGGAGAGAGAGGAGGATGAGGAGGAGGAGGGGAAGAAGAGGATGCACCGCCGGAGTTGGTGGCGGAGGATCGTAGCGCGGAGGGACGAAGGTCGCCGAGGCGCGTGAGTCTGGGTTGGATTTGGATTGTGAGGGCTGCTTGGCTAGTCACAGGTGGGTCGGCTGGAACCTCGATCACAGCCATGATGCTGTATCGGTTTAGACAGGGCATTATGTTTTACATCTATTAATCAGTCGTTTTGTTATAACTAATGCATTCGTTTACAGATACATAAGCGTACACAGTTGCTTGATGGAAGGGTTCGCTTGCAAGATCATGCATGAGCTTTGTCGCAAACTCTCGACGGCATGATTGCGTTTTCATTGGTGGAAGCTTTGAGTTGATTTTATTGGTTAAAATAATATCAAAGCCTTCTGATTGGCCATCGTGGATTCATAGAACCAATCAAAACGCTAGTTGAAGAATCCCAAGATGCATCAATCGACACCGTCATTTTTTCAAGGTCTCTTCATCGCTGCTGTGTTGACGCTGCCGCTGCTGAGAACGATCCGACCATGTCGGCCTGCTGCTTGATGCGCTATTAATAAGCAGGCATGCTTTCAGTGCGAGTTGAGGAGAAAGAATGCGCTGCGCGTACCGGTACCCCAAGCGGAGTCCGATCTGACGTGCCTCTCTGTTGATGAAGTTCGATCGCAATTGGCGTCGTGAAACTTACTTGAATATTACCGTCCAGTGCGTTTATATTACCGTCATTCTTTGTTGATGTTACCGGGATTTTCTTGACGAGCGCCAAGACCTGTGGCGAAATGGAGATGCCGACGGTGACACCGCCGCTCTTTGACGAGAGCGGTGCGCTGGAGACGGCACCGCCGCTTTTCGACCAGATAAACGTCCGCAAGCCAGAGTACTGGCAGTTCGCCAAGCTGATCGCGCCGTCGGCGACGCTGCCGCCGAGCAAGAAGCAGTGGACGGCGGACGACGCCATTGGGATCTGGTGCCTACGATGCAACAAATCGCTCGTCTTCCAGAAGGGAAGCAGCCAAAGCATCCGCTACCACATGGAGACCAAGCATCGCGGAGATTTGGACGCGTTCCGCAGTCTTGGCAAGGTAACGTACCCTGCTCTTTGTGCATAATAGTACCCGCGTCACCCACCACTCAATTGAAGTCGCCACCATCCATACACCAACACAGACCACCAGCTCGTCGCCGATGCTTCGGAATAAGAAACGCCGACACAGCGCCGATGGCACTGGTCTCGATGACGCCAACGAGGACGAGGACGAGGGGCACGGGCACCAACAAACCGCCTCCGTGGCCCCTGTGGACGTCAACAGTGGACGGCTGGCCACACCCGTCCACACTCGGGGCGAGTGGTCGTGGACGCGGAACCTCGAGCGCCGCGGTGGCTTCTGGGGCAATGCGCAGTGGTACGATCTCCAGCTAGAGCGCCGCCTGCCGCTGGCCAAGCCAATGGTCGAGGAGCTCATCGCCGCACTGCCTCCGTGTGATAACCGCCACGTCCTCGACCTGTGCGCCGGCAGTGGACGCGCGACCGAGGCACTGGTTACAGTGTACCCCACGGCATTTGTTACGCTTGTGGACGCGTCAGTCGAGCGACTCGGGCTGGCCCGGCAGCGGCTGCGGCTGCGTGGCCACTTGCTTGCGGACGAACAGTTCATCCCGACCTACGTGTCCCCGTCCACACTTGCCAGTGTGTCCCCCCTGCCTGTGGACGTAGTCATTGGCTGCCTGGCGCTCCATGTCTTGGCCGAGAACCCGGTCCACTATGCCACTGGCTCAGCTCCCTCCTCAGGGATGGAACCACCGATGGGCAAAGCGGCGATGTATGAGCAGTTGCTACGTGGTATCTTCGCGCTGTTGAAACCCGGTGGCCACTTTGTGTTTGGGGACCACGTGGGCCAACTGCCGCTGTTCACACAACTGCAGGTGATGCACCGCGTCGGCTTTGTGGACGTGGACTGCGCGTGGCGGCAGCAGGACTTTTTTGTGGCCGGCGGCCGCAAACCGACCCTATTAATAGGAACCTAAATACAAATCGACCGTTTGCTCTGTCCACCGTACTACCGGTCAATAGGATCCGCCAAGCGTCGTGCGGTCCAGGTCATGACAAGCCGCTCCCGGCCACCGTCCGCAGGCATGGCCACTGCTGCGGCTGTGCCTCGGCGTGGCGTTGGGGGCCACGGACCGTCTCTACTGCGGCCCAGCGTCGTGTTCGCCCGGCAGCGGCTCCACGTCGGTGTTGGTGGATGTGCGGCATTCTACTCAGCCGCATTGACCTGTGCACCCGAAGCGCCCGTCACGCTCTCACCGTGCAATCTGCCCACGAGTCTGCGCGTCACGCCATCGCTTCAGGTATTCACGGTGGACAACTGGTCCACACCGCAGTGGTTCCGTGTGGCCGCCGTAGGCGGCACGGCGTTCGAGAACGACACGCCGCTGGGGGTCAAGGATGACCGCAGGCAGTTCGTGCACGTGGTGGACCACACCACGAACAGCATGGACGCTCGCTTCCACGCGCTCAAGCCTGGGCAGCTCATCCCAGGCCCTGTGGTCGTCCACGTGAGTCCACGCGACGGTGGATGCGTGGTCCACAGCGGCCGCGAACTCGGCATCGCCAAGCACGTGGGCAAGGGCACCGTGAATGCGTCGCACCACGACTTTCGCCCGATCGAGTTCGATCCACTGCCGCTATCGTCCGCAGTGTCCACAAGACTCGCCATGGTCAGTGGGGTCAGTCGTACTGGACGTGTGGCCTCATCGCGGCGGACGACACAGGCCACTGTGGACGCGGATGTGGACGCAGTCGCTCCGAGCTTGTCGAGTGTGGACGGTCGTGGCCACACGTACCTCAAGATCGCGTGCCGCAAGAACCAAACCGTTCTACTTCAGCGCAATGGCTGTGTCGTGACGCTGGGCAAACGCGAGATGAGTGACGCGTCCTCAGGTTCACCCACGCCGTCCACCACGACTGTGGACACGAATGCGGACGACAGTGCACACGAGGCCGCGCTGAGAAAGATGCTTGTGGACGTGGACTGTGGGGACGACCACGTGGTCGCGCTCACCGAGCACGGGTACATGCTGACGTGGGGCGAGGGCAAGGACGGTCGCCTGGGCCACGGCGACGAGCTCAGCCGTCCACAGCCGCGGCTGCTCAAGGCGCTGCTCCACAAGCGGATCACACAGATCGCCTGTGGTGGCCGCCACACCCTTGCACTGGCCGAGGACGGTGATGTCTACGCGTGGGGCGACGGCCGATGCGGTGCTCTCGGGCTGGCCATGAGTCCACAGAGCAAAGCAGTCGCGGACGATTCGGTGCTTTTACCCATGGAGGTGCTCACGCTCAGGGGCAAGAGCGTCGTGCGGCTCGCCTGTGGAGACATGCACTCCGCTGCCGTGCTGTCCAACGGGGCCTTGCTTACTTGTGGCTGGGCCGAGCACGGTCGTCTCGGTCGTCCGACCACCACCAGCGAGTTCTCCAGCTGCTTCCAGCCAGTGGACTTGGACGGAGAGCGGTGTACCTATGTGGCCTGCGGTGGCGCCCACACACTGGCACTGACCGCGGGCCACCACGTCGTGGCCTTTGGCAGCAACGACAGTGGCCAGCTCGGCGTGGGCGACCTGCGGCGTCGGTTCACGCCGACGCGGCTGGCGTACTTTGACTTTGGCCTCGAGACAAACGACCCAGGAGCACTCATGGTGATCAGCCTCACGGCTGGCAAGCTCCACTCGATGGCGCTGACCCAGGACCGGCGTGTCTTCGCCTGGGGCAGCGACGAGTTCGGCCAGTGTGGCGTCGGGTCGTTCCCGCAGTTGTACACGGTGCCCCACCTCGTGCCGTCGGCCGCAGGGCTGGGCACGTCCCAGCTCGCCGGTGGCGACAGCCACTCGGTGCTGCTGTGCCAGTTGGCCCAGCACCATCTTGACGGGATCGAGGCGACTCACCCGGCGCGGTACGCGGCCATGATGAATCGATTCGAGCAGAGCGTGTGGGAGGACAAGGCCCGGCGTGCGGTTGTGCTGCGAGCCGCCAAGCAGAAGCAGCAGACCCACGAGGCGGCTGTGAGGCAGCGCAAGCCACCTGTGGATCCCTCGACCAAGCGAGCGGCTCACTGGCAGAGCCAATTGGAGGCTACGGCGGTCGCCGCCACCCACATCGTCGCCAGTGGATCACCCAGTACACGAGTGCGGACGACGAAGCTGCGTCCACAAACCGCGTCCACAGGCAGCCACAGCACGGGGGCCAAGCCGACCATGAGGCCGTCGACAGGAAGAGCACGCTCGCCTCGTACTCCTACCACCGTCACGTCGCCTGTAAAGGTCCGGTGTTCGAGTGCGACGCTGTGGCGCCACACGAGGCTGTTCACCTTCCAGGCCCCGCCAGCCAAGGCAGACAGTGACGACAGTACGACCGCAAAGCCACGTGGAATGGCGGCTACCGGTATACCCAGGCAACAGCTCAAACTGACCGTGCAAGCACGCAAGGCCCTCGGTCGCCTCTACAACGGCGAAGATCAAGACGGCAAGGCCAGTCAAGTCCGTGGTACGACTCGTACCTCGGTAGCTGCTGGTGGCAACAGCGAGCAGCTCGCCCCGTTCCCACCGTCGCGACCCAAGTCGGCTACCAAGGTGTCCTAGTTGCGATCAGTGTCTAGGTGTCGTATTGAACGACTTCAAAGTAAAAAGATAGGGTACAGTGCCGGGGTATCTCCATCTACTGTGGCCACGCCTCCATCCACTCCTGACGCTTCGCTCTTGCAGCCACCGGCGATGCTGAGGCACTAGGTGCTCTCAAAGATGGCCAGCAGGTTGGTCACGATGGACCAGCACAGTGCGAAGACGCAGTACGCGACCGTGACCATCCCCAATGTCCGACTGCTGCCCCCGTCTCGCTTGAGCGCCTGCGCCTCGGCCTTTTGTGGTGGCAACAGCCCGAGGAACGCGAGCGAGACGAGCTTGCACGCGTACGAGATGAGGATCGTGTAGGTCACGTGGGTGCGCACGTGCGTCGTGTCGGATAGAATGTCCTTGTTCCACACGTCAAAGTGGCCGTCGATGCTCTTGGTGAGGGTGAGTGCGAACGGACTGCTGAGGTTGACGACCGTGGTGAGCAGCCCGTAGCAGGCACCTTCGTTCCCATGGCCGGCCAGCTCGACCACGACAAACGTGGACACGAGGAAGCTCATGGACGCCGGGACCTGTTCGACGATGGGCACGCCGAGCCAGAACCACTGGCTGCGCACGACGTTCCAGGTCACGAGCATCGAGCAGACGGCATCGAGCGCCACGACACAGAGCATCGAGACGGCGATGATCTGTCGCCAGTTCCAGTGGAGCCCGTACTTGCCCGTGGCCACGAGCGTCGCGACCATCACGGCATTGCCCACAATGTTGCTCAGGTTGTAGCTGAGGTTCGTGGCTTTGACCCAGTATGCCTGGATCGGGTACGACGCGACGTAGCTGATGTTGGCCAAGACACCGGAGAAGAAATTGTACGCGATGACCTGGTAGAATGCCCTGGACTGGAGTGCGTCCCAGAGCGACGTGAGGTACACGGCAAACTCTGGGCGCGTGTACTTGTCTTCGTGCACAAAGAGCCACGTCAGTGGGATCACGGGCACGCAAACGACCGCGAGCAGGAGCATCACGGTGGCGAAACTGAGCCCGGTTTGAAAGTCCCCCCCGTACTCGGGTCCATTCATCCCGAACGCCAACAAACACGACGCGACGATGCTGAACAATGTCCGCACCGTGTAGATGGCGGTCTGTGTGCGGCCGCGGATGGCCGCTGGCTCGCGCTGTGCGTACTCGACCACGACGGCGTCCGCGGCCACGTCCGAGAGCAGGTAGCCGAGGGACGCCAGCATCATGAGCACGATGTACCTGGCGCCGTGGGTGGGGGCGTCCTCGCGCACCTGGACGCCCTTGGCGGCGTACAGCGCGGGTGCGTAGTTGCGGTACTCTGGCTTGACAAAGTATGGCGCGGGCATGGGCAGCATGGCCATGAGCCCGAGACATGTGGCGGCCATGGCCCAGCCCAGCATCATGTACGGGCGGCGGCGGTACCCGAAAATGGGTACATTGTCCGACAGCATGCCGATGAAAACCTTGAGGGACCACGGGATCGAGAGCAGCGCCGTGGCCGAGGTCGTCGCCGTGCCTTCCATGTTGAGGTATCCTGTTAAAAACGGGTAGATGGTGGCGGGGAGTGTGCCATAGACCAGGCCGACGGCGGCGTATTGCGCCAATAGACCGAAGGATTCCCGCGAGAGGAGCTGTGGGGGACCGCCGGAGCGGAGCTGTGCGCCGGGCTCGAGGTCATCCTCTGGAGTGGAGGAGGACGCGACTCCGCCGCCCGCTTGGAGCTGTTTCTGTGTGGTGGCGGAGGAGAGGAAGGAGACGCGCTCGAGCACGTCAAGCTTGGCGGTGGACATGGAGGAGGCGGTAGAGGAGGAGTCGGTAGGGGACGCTCCGCCATCGTTTGCCGAGTGCGGCGGAGCGGAGGCGGGAGAGGGGGAAGAGGAGGAGGAAGAGGGCTTCATGGTCGTGGGCGGAGGGGAGCGGTGGTGGAGGAAGTGGTCGCACGCGGGACGTCGCGTCGCGGGCGATCGATTGCCAAAAAGACCATCAACGAATGAGGCATCAGGAAGGGAAGTCGGTGTTGAGGGAACCCACGGTAATTTGTGTCAATTCGGATGACACAAATCCGCAAAAGAACGCGGAATTAGCACAAAATAGTCACACATTTGTGACAAACTGGAGCCGTTCTGACTTGATCTTGTTTTATGTGCAATACTATTATTAATAAGTAAAACAAGTCGGTGAAGACGAACGCCTTTTTTCGCATGTCGATGTTGAACCAGGAGCTCCTGTACGGTACCGTACCGCATGAAGAGCTAAATGAATGGCTGAGTGAATGGTTGATGGGTGTAGTAGTATGACAGATCAACGTGTTGTACTATTTCCTTGCGTGGTTGTCGGTACCTTCCGCGTCGGGTCCGTCCACTTGGCTACAACATTGCGCCAAGGACACTTAGTCGTGGCAGCCGCCGGTGATCTTGAGGCACTTGGTGCTCTCGAAGATGGCGAAGAGGTTGGTCATGATGGACCAGCAGAGCGCAAACACGCAGTAGAAGACGGTGAGGCCGCCGAGCAGCTTGCTGCTGCCGCCGTTGCGCTTGAGTTCCTGGGTCTGCGTCTTTTGCGACGGCAGCATGAAGAGGAAACCGAGCGAGGCGATCTTGGCGGCGTACGCGATCATGATCGTGTAGGTCACATGGGTGCGCACGTGGTCGGTATCCGACTCGATGTCGGAGTTCCACACATCGAACGCGGCGTTGATGTTCTTGGTGATGGTGAGCGCGAAGGGACTGCTCAGGTTCATGACCGTAGTGAGCAGACCGTAGCACGCACCCTCGTTGCCTTTACCGGCAAGCTCCACGACGACGTAGGTCGAGACGATGAACGAGACGGAGGCTGGCACCTGCTCGACGATGGGCACACCGAGCCAGAACCACTGACTGCGGATGACATCCCACACGGTGAACATGGTGACAAACACGTCCACGAAGAGCACCGAGAACATGGTGATGGCGATGACCCAGCGCCAGTTCCAGTGGAGACCGTACTTGCCGACGGCGACGAGCGTGATGACCATGACGAGCGAGGCAAAGATACCACTCAGGTTGTAGTTCAAGTTGGAGGCACCGACCCACATGCTCTGGATCGGGAACGACGACACGAACGAGATGCTGGCAAAGACACCGGAGAAGAACGAGTAGGCGATGATCTGGTAGAACGCACGCGACTGGAGCGCCTCCCAGAGCACGCGAATGTACTCGCCGAAATTCTGGCGCTCGTACTTGGACTCTTCGATGAAGAACCACGTCATGAACACGATCGGCACACAGAAGATGGCGAGGATCAGCATGACCTGCGCGAAGCTCAGGCCAAAGTTAAAGTCACCGTAGTACTCCTCACCGTTCATCAGGAACGCCAGGATGGCCTGCGCGAGGATACTGAAGAACGTGCGCACCGTGTAGATGGCGGTCTGCGTGCGGCCACGGACGGCCTCTGGCTCACGCTGGGCGTACTCAACGACCACGGCATCGGCCGCGACGTCCGCGACCACGTAGCCGAGCGAGGCAAGCATCATCATGACGATGTAGTACGCGCCCGAGCTGGACGCATCCGGGTTGGTCATCGTGGCCTTGTCAAGCTCTGTCGCGGGGTCAAGACGCATGTACTCAGGCTTGATCCAGTACGAGTCTGGCATGGGGCGCAGCGCCATGGCAAAGAGACAGACCGAGCACACAGTCCAGCCAATGATCATGTACGGGCGACGGCGGTAGCCAAAGATCGGGAAGTTGTCCGAGATCATGCCGATAAAGACCTTGAGCGACCACGGGATCGAGAGCAGCGCATTCGCCGACGTCGTGGCAGTGCCTTCCATGTTGAGGTAGGTGTTGAGGAACGGGTAGATAGTGTAGGGGAGCGTGCCGTACACGAGGCCGACGGCCGCGTACTGCGCGAGCAGACCGAACGACTGCTTGGAGAGCAGGTGGACGGCGCCGCCGGAGCGGAGCGCACCGCCTTCGACATCAGGGGTGGACACTTCGGCGTAGCCGGTCTTGTCCTTGGACGTAGAGCTCACGTAGGAGACACGCTCGACGAGGCTGACCTTGGCCGTCGACATGCTTGCGTGTGGGTCGTCTTGGATCTGGTGGAGAGAGTGAAGACGACTCGAGGCAAATTCGAAAGTGAGAGAGGACAGGATCGTGGAGAAGAGGAGCGGAGATACAAAGAGCGGAGACCCTCCGCCACTACTACAGTATTCTAGCGGCAGCGGGAGGGAAGCGCTCTCCTCCTCTGTCGGGACGTGAGCCGTGGCGACAACGAGACGGGCAGATGCAAACGCAGGGAGGATGGGCAGGGTACACAACACAAGCCGCCTGTCTCGTACAATAGTCACGTGTCTGATGTTGCTTCAGCTGGCAGACGGGACGGACATGAGCACAGCCGCATGTGTACAGGAAATCCGGCGAATAGTCAATAGGTACCACTGTTCACGATAAGAGGGTTTATTAAATGTTAGAATCGGATCGAGTTCTCACTACTCGGACGACTTACTGATTTAGAGCTGTTATGGGCCGTTGATCCATTTGCATACAGTACAAATCGAACAACGGGCCATCACGCACTCCTCGAATGCCATGGTGTTCATGACCGCAGCAACGGAAAGAGGACTGGAATTATCTTTTTCAGGAGTCTGGGGGAGGTTCGTCTTCACGTCAGCCTTGCGCCAGCAGTTCATAAGAGCATCTCCACCAGTTCGGTCAAATATCTATGAGTTTTGTCGAGGTATGGTCGAGGTTTGACAGGAATTTAGAAAATCGGCTGCAGCAGTTCGCCTCTCGGCAAATGCACCACTTCGCATGTGTGCTATCGTCTCACAATGCGCAAACAAGACTGTGACGTTCCC